>JAFVLL020028341.1:0-22146 GCA_021397915.2 Tor tambroides
GTCTCAAATCGCAATTGCGATTCACTTTTGATTAACTGCACAGCCCTACCAGGTAGTTCTCTCTTCAAAAAGTTAGCAGGCAGAGGAGGACATCAAAGGGTTATCCGTTGTGCCAGTGGAATGGAAATCTGCTTGCCGCACGAGGCAGCGTCACCTGTTGCTTGCAGACGCAACTGTATATTAATCGGCCTAATTTGCATCACAATCGGCCGATGCCGATTAATTAAAAAATGCCAAAAATCGGCCGATTAATCGGCCGGCCGATCAATCGGTCGACCTCTAATCCTGACACATCTTCATTGCGCTCTTGAGCAAACCAAGTAGGGCTACACAATTATGTTCATCATTTCCCTTGATACTGTAATCTTGTCATCGTTTACTCACCCTCATGTTATTCCAAACCTGTATGACTTTCTTTATTCTGTAGAACACAAAAGATGATATTTCGAAGAAAAACGCCTTTGTGTTTTTTTGGCAATACAATGAAAGTCAATGGGGCCCAATGAAAGTCAGGAGTTTGTTTTTTTTCTTTTGTGTTCCAAAGAAGAATTAGTCATAATAAAAACAAGTTTAGAACAATGTGAGGATGAGTAACTTTTCAGCTAAATTTTTATTTGGGTGAACAATCCCTTGTGAATGACCCATATAGTGTAACATCAGACTCTTATTTCGTACATGAAAATATCTAGATGTTTTCATAACAGTTTTAGGCTCATCAAAGGCTAACTTTCTGTTTGCTTAAAAATGACCTGGACCGAACATGAGGGTTAACGCTCATTTAGACTAGTTGAGGATATCGATACATGTATAGACTAATTTAACATTACTGATTCACTACTGCTCTCATGTCTGTTTTACAATGCTCAAAAAAAAAGCTGTAAATAAGCATATTTTTCTGCAGCAGAAGTTGACCTGTACTGAATGCTGTAATCAGCACTTTCACAATTTTATTAGATTTTTATTTTTATTTTATTATTTTATTAGATTACTTATGCAGTCCCAAGGTCAAGGTTTGGTTATGGGTAATAAGAGGCAATTATCTTTAATATAATAATTATGTCATTAATACTCATTCTCTCTTTCTGTATAAAAATGATAACAGGCCTTCTATAGTGGTAGTTTAAGTCATTATGTTCCATCAATTTGTGAAACTGTTCAAGTGGTGTCAGGTGGTGACTAACCTAATGCTGTACACAGGTTGAACAGCAGCAGAGAGTAGAAGAACGTGTTGCTTTTACTGACAAGATGCAGGGACATCCACACTTGAGAAGACAGTCCTGATGGATTATAAGAGTATATAGTGTCAAGAGTCAATTATGCTCATGATATGCTATATTCAGTTATAATGACAGGACAACAGAAATACCTCTTGCAGAAGATAAAGGCATAAATCTGAAGAGCACAAGCCCAGCAAGGTTTAGTAATACTATGCCCACAAAGGCAATCCGTGCCTGTGGGAACACAAACACACACAAACAGTCACTGAGAAGCATATAATATCCATTAACAGTAAACTAGTAACAAACTTTTTATTATGTACTTTTGTTGTAAATGTGTTTTATGTAGAGATTTTATTGTTGTGTTCTTATCCCAGACACAGACTTTCAATCTGAAACTATGAAAATCCACTATAAAAATATTAACTGTGACGTATTAATTGTGATGTTTAAAGCTATGATCATTTAAAGGGGTAGTTCACCCAAAAATGACAATTCTGTCATTAATTACTAACCCTCATGTTGTTCCAAACCTGTAAGAACTTATATTTTTATGAAATCCGAGAGCTTTCTGACGCTGCATAGACAGCAACACAACTGACACATTCAAGGCCCAGAAAGGTAGTAAGGACATTGTTAAAATAGTCCATGTGACATCAGTGGTTCAGCTACAAGAATACTTTTTGTGTGCAAAGAAAATGATAATAACGACTTTTTTGAACATGGTAGTTCCTTAGCTGTCTATTCAGGGTCAGAAAGCTCTCGGATTTCATCAAAGATATCTTAAATTTGTGAAGACGAATGAAGGTCTTATGGGTTTAGAACCACATGAGGGTAAGTAATTAATGACAGAATTTTCATTTTTGGGTGAAGTAAATAGCTATTTCAATATTTATTGTGTGATCAATCTTTCACCATCACACGATGACTTGGTTTCATTTTCATACCAGTATGTAGTGGTCTGTGAGGAGGATGAAGGACTGCATGAAGCCGAAGCTGGGAGTGAGGTCCTCCTCCAGTGTGAACTGCTGCTCTCGCACTTTTGAGCAACCAGCCGAATCCTGGGACAGGGAGACAGAGAAGAGGTGAGAAAAGCTCATACTGTGCCATTTTCTTAAAGTAACACTACAACCATTTCTATATATTTAAATAAACAATTGCTACGCAGTTGCTAAGTTTCTGAGTGGTTTAACCACATTGCTTTGTGGTTCCTAGGCTGTTCTGGAGGCTGTTACTTTGCGGTTGCTGAGGTTTTCGGAGTGGTTTTAAGCATGTTGTTGTTCAGTGTTTTCTGGTTGGCTGCTGAAGTCCATCCCTATAATATTCTGGTCTCCAGATATTACTCTTACAAATTCTACAGGACCAGAAGGAATTTGTTTGTCCAACTCTTTAGAAAAGCAACAGCACACCTCTTCTAAGCAAGCCACATGATTTGAAGAACGAGTGACAAATGATGTTTAATACATCATTGCCTACCTCCACTTTAACTCTGATAGTGTGCAGTCCTGTAGTGTATAGCGTTGGATCCCATTGCAGCACGTATAAAGGACCCCCTGCGCTAAACACTTTTCCCAATGAAACTCCATCCACACTCACATGCACAGCTGTGATTGGAGATTCAGAGAAGGCCAGGAGTCTACAGAACCAACACATGGCACATTCAGCAATTAGTGCAACCTCAAAATATGACATTCTTGGTAGGACAGAACAAGCATGCAGGGAATAAAAATGGTTAAGATGAGAGACGATAGGGATGGGCGATATATCTCATGCGATATGCATGCGCATCTCGTCAGTAAAGCCGGTTCCTTGATTAGCGGTAAATCCCCATCACCTGTTTTCAAATGGAGCGGCATTTAATACACCGAGCCGTAGATCACTGAGAAGCTACGCAATATCGCGTTCATTATCGCAGATGAATCGCCTTCGATAATGAACGCGATATTGCGTAGCTTCTCAGTGATCCACGGCTGTTGTAGCGCCCGCTCCATTTGAAAACAGGTGATGGAGATTTACAGCCAATCAAGGAACCGGTTTTACTGACGAGAGATGCCATGCATATCGCATGAGATATGCACGCCCATCCCTAAGATTTATAATGTTTCATAAGTCAACGTCTGAGCGCCCGAAGGTTCAAGAGGACACACACAGAGACACCTGATGTACGCGGAACTGCGAGGCATACTGCACTCCAGAGGCTCCACTCCTGGGTGCAGGTACTGGGCATCTTTGGGATTGGTGATCAGCACAGCTGGCCAGTCCTCAAACGTCAAGTCAGTGAAACTAAGCAGGTCATGGTCGAAAGCCAATATCCTGTACCTGAAGCAAGAGAGAACTTCATGTCACTGCGTTTTTATAAGAGTTAGGGCACAACGATATGTCTTCCTCATATATCAGTTGTTGTTCTTGTATTTGCTGACATAGTCAGCTATATTTACATCATGCGGCATTCCCTTGAGCGTGGACCTCATTCTTTTTGAACTTACCTGCGGTTGTCCATCCAGTCTCCCAGCTCTAACTCCAGCGTGCCTCCTTGATGTCGACTGTGCAATATCGGCATGAAGCCTCCTAGTGTATGTAGGTGCCCACACAAATATGCCACGGCTGTACTGTAAAAAACAATGGATATGATGAATATTATGTGATGCAATGTAGTGCTGCTTATTAGCTCTTTAACATTATTCCCTACAAGTGTTTAACGGCACTGAATATGACATTATTAATAGAGCATATTATATTATTATTATTATTATACCTGAGTGCCAAATGTTGATTTCAGACCAGAATTCATGCTAGAGAACCATATACTAGGGTTTAGATGTAGGTCAGATGGCCAAATAGACACTGGATTTAGAATGGCATTTGAAAAGTGGCCCAAATCTAGTCACAGCCTCAGACGGCACAGTCACAGGCCATCCACAGGTCACTGGCTGATTCTGATTCATACTGCGCACAAAAACTGTAAGCCCTTTTGCTAATTTGCAACATAGAGGGATTTTTTTTTTTTAAATCACAAATAGTCTACAAGGATTAAATAATCACTGGAATTTTTTACAGGTTAATTAAATGAAATATTTGAGAGATTAAGAATTTAGTTAGTAGCAAATATACACACATATACATATACACACACACATACATATACATATATACATATATATATATATATATATATATATACACACAGATGCATCTCAAAAAATTTGAATATCATGAAAAAGTTCATTCTAATTTTGTAACTTATTTCCAGAAGTGAAACTTTTATATATTCTAGCTTCATTACATGTAAAGTAAAACATTTCAAAAGTTTTTTTTGTTTTAATTTTGATGATTAGAGCTTATGAAATTCAAAAATCCAGTATCTCAAAATATTAGAATATTTCCTAAGATCAATCAAAAAAATGATTTGCAAAACAGAAAAGATAAAGTTCTTTAAAGTATGTTCATTTATGCACTCAATACTTGGGCGGGGCTCCTTTAGCACAAAAATTGCAGCATCAGTGAGAAAGTGTGGAATAATCAGCCTGTGGCTCTGCTAAGGCACTATTGAGCCTTCAGCTCGTCTGTATTGTTGGATCAACTGTTTCTCATCTTTCTCTTGAAAATATCTCATAGATTCCATATGGGGTTCAGTTCAGGCATGTTGGCTTGCCAATCAAGCACAGTAATATCATGGTCAGCAAACCACTTGGAAGTGGTTTTCGCACTGTGGGCAGGTGCTAAAGTCCTGCAGGAAAAGGAAATCAGCATCTCCATAAAGCTTGTCAGTAGATGGAAGCATAAAGTGCTCCAAAATCTCCTGGTAGATGGCTGCATTGACTTTGGACTTGATAAAACAAAATGGACCAACGCCAGCAGACGTCACGGCACCCCAAATCATCACTGACTTTGGAAACTTTACACTGGACTTCAAGCAGCTTGGATTCTGTGCCTCTCCAGTCTTCCTCCATACTCCAGACCTTGATTTCCAAATGAAATGCAAAATTTCCTTTTATCTGAAAAGAGGACTTTGGACCACTGAGCAACAGTCCAGTTCTTTTTCTTCTTAGCCCAGGTAAGATGCTTCTGACTTTGTTTCTGTTTCAGAAGTGGCTTAGTAGCCCTTTTCCTGAAGACGTCTGAGCGTGGTGATTCTTGATGCACTGACTCCAGCTTCAGTTCACGCCTTGTGAAGCTCTCCCAAGTGTTTGAATCGGCTTTACTTGACAGTATTCTCAAGCTTGCAGTCATCCCTGTTGCTTGTGCACCTTTTCCCAATTTCTTCCTTCCAGTCAACTTTGCATTTAATATGCTTTGATACAGCACTCTGTGAACAGCCGTCCCTGTCAGTAATGACCTTCTGTGACTTAACCTCTTTTTGGAGGGTGTCAATGACTGTCTTCTGGATCATTGCCAAGTCAGCAGTCTTCCCCATTATTGTGGTTTCAAAGAACGAGAGATACCCGGAATTTATACATTAGGCATGGTCATTTAATGAAACTCAAATATAAATATTCAAATATTTTGAGATACTGGATTTTTGACTTTCATGAGCTGTAAGCTCTTATCAAAATTAAAACAAAAACCTTTTGAAATGCTTTACTTTACATGCAATGAATCTAGAATATATGAAAGTATAAGAAAAACGATATTCAAATTTTAGATGCACCTGTATGTGTGTGTGTATATATATATATATATATATATATATATATATATATACACACATACATATACACACGTGTGTGTATATGTATGTGTATACACACACATATACACACGTGTGTGTATATGTATGTGTATACACACACATATACACACGTGTGTGTATATGTATGTGTATACACACACGTGTGTATACATACGTGTGTTCTAATTTTTGAGTTACATATGTGAAATAATTTGTAAATTAATATTACTTTTGTACAGACAGAAACAAATGTCTATATATGATCTATATATAACAAACTCTATTTTTTGTTTGTTTTGTGTTTTCATTACAATCTTTTGTAGAGGCTTGATGATGTAATTAAGAATATTTAATTATATTAATCTACACCTCTGTTCAAAAGTTTCAGTTCAGTTTTTTTTTCTTTTTTTTTGAAGAAATTAATACTTTTATTCATGAAGGATGCATTAAATTGATCAACAGTAACTATAAAAACTGATATTGATTTAAAAGATTGCTACCTCAAATAAATGCTGTTCTTTGGAATGTATCAAAGAATATATCAAAGTTTCCACAAAAAATATTAAGCAGCTTTTAATAAGAAATGTCTTAAATGTTTTTGAGCATCAAATCAGCACATTAGAATGATTTCTGAAGGATCATGTGACACTGAAGACTGGAGAAATGATACTGAAAATTCAGCTTTGCATCACAGAAATAAATTACATTTCAAAATATATTAATAGTACAACAGTTAAAATTGTATCGACCCCAACCTTTTGAACGGCAGTCTTGTTTTTTTTAAACATCTGTGCAATAATTTATATTATTGTATTATTATTTTTTATATCACCTAAAACTCACAAACTCTATAAACATTTTAAGTTGTCTTCTAATGTTTTCAGTATAGTCGTATAAAGAAATCTGGCACTGTTATTTAAATTTTTTTTTTTTCATGCTGGCCCTTTATTGTAATATCATGTATTTTCAGATAAACCAACCCCTAACAGAACATGAAAACAAAAACATACTGTGGTTAGTCACTTCATATGTTGGTCACATGCTCTCTTCCTGTCTCAAGTGGGCGGTTATTGGCGGTCGGTGGGGAAAAATATCAAATTGGTTGCTGTGTCACTGCAAAATATTTCCAAACCTCATGAGCTCTCGAATTCCAGGGAAGGGGGAGATGACAGTAGATGTGGTATAATGTCCAAACCAGATGGACTTGTTACTGCTCAAACTCTCCTCTCTAAAGGTTGCCAACATGTCCATTTGAGTCTAAGGAGAACATTCACATTTCAGCCCAAGGAAAAAGTTGTCAACACATTTACATAAGCAAAGCTAAAATTAACACATCTCTTTTACCTGATTGATAATCCCAAAGAAGTTATAGAGCCGTTTGGGTCCAGGGGTCAGAGTGGCATCGGCACAAATGAATGAGTAGTTCCCAAAAGGAGTCCTGTGTATGTAGTGGAAGGATCCAATTTTCTGATTGGCAGAGTATTTCCTAAGTATTCAGGAATGGAGATGAATACGACAACAACAACAAAAATCTTCCCATTACATGTGCATTAAAAATGTGTTGTTGTTTTTTTAATATCTGAACCTTCTTGTAACTTTATAACCATTATGTTCTGCATTTGTAATATTTGTACAGACCTGTAATAATTGTTCACGCTCTCCAGTGAAATAATATTAAAGGCATCTGAGGAGACAAGAAGAAAATATCAGTCAAGATTTCCTGGAAACGGAAGAAGAGCAGGGACAAAATAACTGCTAATGGAGCTCTTATTACATATCTGGCAGCTTTCGTAATGTAACACCAGTTACAGGTCCTGTGGGGAAATGGGATAATGGGAATAGAGGAAAAATGATATGTGAGCTAAGCGAGTTCATTAGAGATGTTCATTAGCTTCCACTAAAGTCAATGCAGTCTTCATAGCTAAATATTAATACACTAATACACAGCTGCTGCACAGAGAGATTTATGTATATTTAATCTGTTAAATCTCATTGGTCCAAATCCTTCCATTTAACTGTATATAAAATGTGTTTTGATTGGCTGTGATTCTTTTGCACTACAAAACATTTCGTTTTAGCTTGGATTTGTCATTGGAAATTTAACATGTCACAGCCAGCTGGTTGTAAAAAGAGGCTTGCAGAGATATATGCCAGTAGAGCTATGGACGAAATATCATTCTTGCAGTATAATGACTTAAATTTCAGTCTATTTCTCACGCAAAGCTATCAAATGGCTTCTGAAGATTTGGAATGTAGAGCATGTGTACGTTCAACATTTTTGAAGGTTTACAGTCTGAATCAGCAACCAATTTTATGGAAAAGAGCAGCATGAACATTTGTCTAAATACCTCCTTTTGTGTTTGACAGACAAAAAAATCATATAGGTTTGGATTGTGTATATGAGCATCAGACGAATAACTTATATGAAAAATATAAAGTTTGCCATTGTAAGTAACTGAAATAAGTTGAAGTACTAAAATGACTAAAAATGAAAAAATAATTTAAAGCTAAACAGAAATATTAAAAGAAAAATAATAAAAAGCACATAAAATTATTAAAACGTTAAGAATAAAATGAAAACTGAAAATATAAAAACAAAAGCTAATTCAAAATATGAAGAAATACTATAATAGTATATAAATAATACTAAAATAACACTTCAGAAATTTCAATTTTGGGTGAAATCTCGTTAAATCAAGATAGTGATGATAAACAGCCTCATGATTGCAAAGTTGTTATTAATCCACTAAAGTTTGTTCTGTGTCACAACAAGCCGGCAATATCCTGCTTAATAGAGCTGGGCTTCATTTCAAGTCATTAGTGTGACACAAGAGTGTCCAGCTGTCTTCACTCAGTGTCCTTTAATTGTTTTATTGCCAAAAGACACGGGGATAAAGACAAACAATTATTTGTCCCTGACCAACAGTGACGTGCAAAGAGGAAATTCTGGTCTTTATTTAGATCTCCCACCCAAACCTTCAGATGCTTTCATAATGATTTCTAGACACAACTGACATTAGAAAACAAAGCTGAAGTGTGTAATTTTTGTGATGTTAAAATATTTTTTCCTATCCCACTGTAATATGCAACTAAAGTGTGTCAACACTTTATCATTCAAGCCTGACACAGCAACATTGGCTCAACCAATGGTGTGATTTTGGGGCGGGACTATCTGTTTCACTGACCAGTGGCATTTCATTGTGTGACTATTTTACGTTTTGGCGAATTGGTTGCTAATTCGTATCTCATTTGTACGTTTTTGTACAATCAGCTTATGCCCCCGTTTATGTTTAGAGGGGGATTTTCATGCTTACATCTATCAAAAAATTGTTCATACAAATTTATACGAAATCAATACTTCTTAAAGGTGCAGTGTGCAAATTGTAGTGGCATCTAGTGGTGAGGTTGCGAATTGCACATAGAGAAGCTACAGTGGCCGACACAGGACAAAGATATCGTCGTGTTGCCAGTCAAGCAATGAGGCAAGAACAACATAGTGACGAAACGCGCTCTGTAGAGCAGTTTGTCCGTTTAGGGCTACTGTAGAAACATGGCAGCGCAAACTAGCGACTTCCATGTAAAAAAAAAATAAAAATAAAAAAAAAATAAGGAAAGTCGTGGCCTAATGGTTAGAGAGTCGGACTCGTAATCGAAAGGTTGCGAGTTCGAGTCTCGGGCCGGCAGGAATTGTAGGTGGGGGGAGTGAATGTACCGCGCTCTCTCCACTCTCAATACCACGACTAAGGTGCCACTGAGCAAGGCACCGAACCGCCAACTGCTCCCCGGGCGCTGCAGCATAAATGGCTGCCCACTGCTCCAAGTGTGTGTTCGCGGTGTGTGTGTGTTCACTGCTGTGTGTGTGCACTTGGATGGGTTAAATGCAGAGCACAAATTCCGAGTATGGGTCACCATACTTGGTCATACTTGGTCACACTTTCACTTAAAAGGACCCGCAGTGTATGGAGATAGAAATTGCTCATTCTAAGGTAATAAAAACATAACGGTTCATTATGTAAGGTCTTTATACACCTCTGAAAACATAGTTGTGTATATTATATTGCATTTCTGTAAATAGTTCCTCCTAAATATTACACACTGCACCTTTAATATAGTTACGTTTTCCTGCCAGATTGAGTTGGAGTGTGTGGGTAAACCTGTTTGACAATGATCATTATTTTCACAACTCCATCATCAAAAATAAATACAAATCACCATGGTTTCCTCGAATGTCAATCCATTTTGTTCGTTCCAGCACTTGTGATCTTTTAAGGACGTTGTGGTAGGCCTGCCACTCCACTTCATGTTGAAGAGAGCCCATTTTACTCTCAGTCTTCGCATCTGTTAAGTCCCCTGTTAAATAAAGTAAAAATGTGGGTTAATGTTGCATGTATGTATAAAATCTAGTTTGATTATGTATACAGTAAATAATGTATGGCTGCTAACCTGTGGCCAGCACAAGATCAGGTTTTATCACATCAATAGTGTCTCTACAGAACTTTTCGAAGTCTGGAATGCGCCTCGGATCGTGGAAACGACTGATATGGATGTCGGAAACCTGCAAAGAGGAATCGGCATGTTTAAAAATCGGCTAATGAGGTTTCACACAGGCTTGTTTGTAGTTAACAGTGAGCGTTGGAAATCTCACACATAAAACTCGCCTATTTATAGAACAAGTGTCACTGGAATATTAGAGGAGGCATCTCTTATTTGCAAGTCAGTACACAGCTGAAGGTTTCATGTTTTATCATTCAAACTATGACATTAGGGCTTTACACACACTGTACATACATATCTAATCTATCTATATACATGCTATTTGTTTCCAGGAAGTCATACATACAGTTGATAAAATAAAAAAAATTACCTAAATATATTTGTTAATAAAACTACAATTTTAGAATGTGCGCAAATATTTCTAAGCAGATTAATTAAAGAATGATGCTATATTCATACATATATCATTTTTATGACAAATAATTGGTGTGATAGTTAAAAAATTGTTCAAATGTTTTCAAAATGATAAAAGTCTACATCATTATGAAAGAAATTTTTTAAATCATAGTTTTCTCAAAATATACAACAAACTGGTACAGTATGGTGTCAGGGAGGGTTAAGCACACACACATTAAGTAAGCCTTCCATTTGAAAATATTTATTATGAAAATAACTCCAATAATTTAATGTGTCTCATATTTTAAGAACCAATTATGAACTTTCCTCTTTGGCCTTTCTGCATGTTAGGCAGCTTTACAATTTTTTTTATTTATTTATTTATTTATTTTTAAATATGAACAAATATTTGCCTCAAAAACAATTTAACTTTTTTAAAGATTGAACCCCTCACACATGCTTTTTTCTATGACAGGGTACAATTTTGCAAAAGGACCAGGAGATTTATGTGTGAAATATGCATGAACTAAAATTATAAATAAAAAGTTATTCTAAAATTATATATACATTTAACTCTAAAATAAATGACAATTTATGAAATGTCTTTTGCCAAAGCTGTGTCCCAGCATTTTTAAAAATATTATTTTTTATTCAATCACAAATAAACATACTGAATGTATAATATATGAACAATACAGCTAAACTGTCTACATTTGATGTGACGTTAGAGGTTAGAATATTCCGGCCTTTTCGTGCTTAAATATTTCACACAACAACCGTCTTTATTACATGAAGAATAAATTATTATGGCAGAAAACAAAATAAAAGCCGTCCCCCGATCAATCACATGATCAGCTCATTGACACATGAACGTGACACGTTTTTCATGACCTCTCACTCACCGCGGCGCAGAGCTCTGCTCACCTGCACGAACCAGAAGATATTGTCCAGCTGCCCGCTGGGGTACGGCGGGCCAGTCTCTCTGGACTGATGTAAACTGCGCTTCGGGTGCCAGGCGCTGTCATAGCTGTCAAACAGCCAGGAAGTGAAGCAGGCGAGCAGCAGCCCAACAATGACCAGAGCCGCGAACAGCCTGAGCATCCTGCCGAAATCACGCTGCCTTCACCGAGATCCCGCTCAAGCGCTTCTCTTCTTCATGCTGGAGGAGCCTAAAGGGGAATTCAGACAGCCTTATATCCTCGGCCACTCGCTTCAGCGAACGCCAGACACAGCCGCAATAGACGAGCAAATCAGCGCGCTGTAATCGCCAACATCATCCATTAGAAACTTCCGGGTGGCAGGATTCTGTCCGTAGAAGTAAAGCTGAATGAATGGAAAGGGGCGGGGCTATGCTACTCGGCTCGGCCCGGAAGTTACCGCTAAACCGTACAGACTTGAAAGAGTGAGTTACATTTTTCATTTAAAATATTAAAAATTTTAAAAATAATACATTCAGTTAATTGAATTACATTAGATATTAATAAGTCAGTATTCCAATTATTTAAACTATTTTATTACTAGACCATTTTGAGTTTCTAACCAGGTTCGTTGGCACATTACCAACTAAACTAATTTACAGGTGCTAATTTAATTTCTTTCATAAATCAGTCTGCGTTTTTCTCTTGTCATATGAATGCAAGCTAAATAGCCAGCTGGCACCTTCTTGATATTCAACAAGGCATTGGAGAATGTAGGTAATAAAAAGATGAATATTCCAATAATACTGCATACATGAAATAATGCTGTTGCTAAAACCATTTGTTTTTATTTTGTAATGTACAATTTCCTTAGTGGAAGCTTTAAAATAATGTAGAAATAACGTACAATTGCGAATAAAATCAATATTTAATGTCCATGACAGTACTGTTAACAAAAAAACTGTAAGAAAAAAAAGTTTTCCTTAATTGAAATAAAGCTGAAATATGAATATGTGATGAAAAACTTGACAACTAACTGAAAACAAGTTGAAGTACAAAAATTACTGAAACTAAAAAAATCAATTAAAGCTAAACAGAAATATTAAAATAATAAAATGAAAATTAAATAACACAAAAGACAAGCACATTTCAAAATTATCACAACTACTAAGACTTAAACTAAAATGAAAATATAAAAACAAAAGCTAATTTAAAATATTAAGAAATACTATAATAGTATATAAATGATACTTAAATAACAATGGTCCATAAATGTATTTATTTCAAGTGTCAGTGTAATAAGTGGAATAATGTAGTCAGCTGGCAATAATCATAAAATAAACACCTTCCTATATTATTATCAAGGTGATGTATTTTTATTTTGTTTTAATTCTTCTTAAATCGTCTATTCTTCTTGTTGTTGTTTTTGTAATTTAATTTTTTGTTGTTGTTTATTTCGGCGGCAAGGATCATCATGGGGAGAAAGTTATAACCTTAATTGTATAAAGTGTTCTGTTAGAGCTTGGAAAAAAATAATAAATAAATATAATAATTAAATAAATAAATAAATAATGACCTTCCAAGTTGATATCTTAATTTAATTAGCAAATTGCACCAGATCAGGTGTATATTTAATTTCTTTATTTATTTGACTGATCCATTGAGCGCCCCCTGTAGGAGATCAAGTTTTCTCTTTATAAGAAAAAGCCAATATCAATAACATTGACCTTTCCACTCCATTTAGTTTATTGATTGCACTTTAGCAGGTCTGTAGAAAAGACAGGGACAGATTATGCTAAATTGATGATCTAAATTAAATGTTCTCCTACTGCTTTCTGCTGTAGGATTGAAGTTACTATAAAGATGCTGTACAGCTATAGTTCATTTAAATTTTAATATACATCCTGTTTTTGATATAATTAAATCAAGCGTTCAACTTCATTTATAAAATATAATGTACGTTTCTTAAACATTTTTTAGTACAATAGGTATTTAACAGATTATCACCCAGTTTGAAATGTATCACAACAGCTCTGCGTGTCTACATCAGAAAGAGAAGTTCACATGACCTAAACTGACCCATCTGTAAAAATCACATGGAAAAAAAAAAAAATCAATAAAAACACCATAATGACAGAAGACTTGAGCATTTCATTTAATTCACTGACATTAATTTTTTATGTGAGGCCACGTTCTATGTCCAGAGAGACAGATTGAGCATTAGTGCCAAAGCTCACTGAAATTAAAAGTTATTTTACAGAAACGTGCATTTGGGCTATATCCTAGAAAACATGAGGAAGAGCATTAGGTTTTGATTTTGACACCTGGGCTGTACTGGAATGCGCCTGATGTCTCTGCCTGTACAGTTTGTACACAACCATTAGAAAACAATTTCACCTAAAGAGTTCATTAATATACAAAAACAACTCAAAAACGAATTCATTTCATTCAGTAAAAGGCTATCGCTTGGCCAAAGTCTACCTGAATATTAGTCATTCACATGGCATCTTACGGGGAAAAGTGATATTTCATATTGTAATGCATTATGTCCATTTTAAGGAACAAAAAGGCCCTTCATATTCTGTATTCTTGCTTTAAGTGCACAATCGTGATTGCTTGTTTTTCACATAAATCTCTGAAACATCAAAGAAGTAGTAATGGCACATGATGGCTAAAGTCACTTGTGAAATTTCTTGCTTGGATCCTTGGCATGATCGAGCAGCAGCTGACAAGGCGTAAACTGGTTCCCAAAGACCTCCTCGAACTTTCTCATCTTCTCTACAAGTTTGTCTGCACCAAAGCTGTCCACAAACCTGAAGGGCCCTACAATTACATAATTAACATGATGATGGGAGTGAATGCAGATTATCCTTTAACATTTCTTTTATAGTTTAAGGATAAGTTCAAATCAAAGTAAATCCAGATTTAAGACTCTCACCTCCAAGGCAGGGGGGAAAGCCAAGACCGAACACGGCTCCAATGTCACCCTCCACTGGATTGGCAAGGATTCCCTCTTGCAAACACAGAACAGCCTCATTCACAAAACGGGACACCAACCTGTACTGAATATCTGAGTCAGAAGATCTGGGTGGAAAGACAGTAAGAAGCAGTGATGACAAATGCAGTTTTTTTTTTTTTTGATGAAAAATTCTGAATTACCTACTACAGAACAATAACACTGCATTTGTCCTGGTAAAAAAAAAAAACATTTTATGAATCAGACTTAAAGAGTCTGAACAACTTACATTGCAGCATTTGGCATCAGTTTGTATGATTCCAAAATCTCCAGAGCTTCTGGGTTCACATCTCTGCGTTTAAGTCCAGGCTGGTAGATGTAGCAGCCCTTGCCAGATTTACGGCCTAATAGCGAATTAAGAAGAAATAATTTATGGCAAATTATACCGAACATGTTAAGGTCACTAAAGCCTGCTAAAGAGATTTTAATATATAATTTTTATATATATATATATATATAAAAATTATTTTATTTTTTTAAATCTGTGCTACATGACTAGAGAAAACAGTAAAAAAAAAGGGCTGTGGAAAAAAAACAAGGCAGGAAAACTTCAACACCCATAATGCACTGGGTTCTATCTGACTATCCATGATCATGAATACAGTAATGCAGAAGTACAATATGTAGTTTTTGCAAAAGCCCTGGACCTTTCATAAAAAAAAATAAATAAAAAAAAATAAACTAAAATAAAGTTCTTAGATGCGAAAGATTACATATTGTTCATTTACATATACTTCTTATTTACATATACTTGTTACATTGACATTGTAACAATACAATGAACTCTTATCTACTATTATCTGTGAATTGAAAATGTGGACAGTACATTTTTTTAGCAATCATTATCAATTATTATTAAACCATTATTAATAATTATTAAGCCATTATAATTGTATTTAATAATATTATTTTCACAAAGAGTAAATATACTGTTTCCAGTAATTACAACTTTAATTTTTCAAATGTTATTTTATGTTTGTGCTTTTGGAAATTGATCCATGTGTTCGCACAATCTACTTTCAAAGGGCCTGTTTACACCTGGTCACTTCATGCGTTTTCTCTGATCGGATACCTATCTGATTTGTTAAAACGTTTCCATTTACACTTGGCCACATAAATGTGTCTTCGCGAAACGGATATAAATCCGTTCTTCACACTTGGCCACATAAATGTGTCTTCGCGAAACGGATATAAATCCGTTCTTCAATTCCCGCGCTATATGCAAATTTAACGGAGTTCACGTCAATGTAAGCAATACATAGGCGCGCTGCATTTTATTAATTATCAGCTAATTTCAATATCAGAGACCGCAACAGGAGAGAGCGCGACATCAGCACTGGAAAGATAGGTTAGTGTCACTACTTTTAATGAAGATGATTGTGTGTTGAGCGTCTGCGGCTTACTTTCAGTTTCATTTGCGGCAGTTTGCGCGTCGGCTTGCTGAAGAGATACTCCGCTACTCATTAGCGCTGTCATATCTGACTATAACATGCCATATAGCCTATAAAACGCTCTCACATGTTGATTATTTTAATATTTTGGGAGGAGTAAAATTATCATATGTGGTTTCAACAACCAGATGCATTTACACTTGTCCATTTTCTTCTGGAATGCGGCCCAGACCACCTCCTGAAGTGGTTTGAGCGATCGGATTTAAATGCGTCACGAAAGCGTTTCAGAGGGCATTTACACCTGGTCTTTTCAGGATCGGATAGCTATCCGATCAGAAAAAACGCAAGAAGTGACCAGGTGTAAACAGCCCCAAAGGCTACCAGTCAGCTGTTCAACGGTTCACATCAAAACTGAAGTATACTTTGGCCTTAAGCTAAACTTTGTTTGTTTGCTTGTGTTTAACACCATGCCAGCTTCTGTGGATATTTCCATGGCGAGAAAAATTTATGGCTAAATCATTTTCACTTAAAACCCTAAAACTGTATTTGGCTTAACTCTGTTAAAAATCTCTACAAAAGAGTTAACTGAAAAGTTGTTTTTTTTTCTCCACAGGGTTGAAGGCCTTAAACTAAAGAATGTACCTTTAAGTCCTTTGTCCACCATGGTCTTCAAAAACTCAATATTTCCTCCTCCTAATCTAGAGCCGAAGGCCTTGCCGAGGTCTTCAGCCACATGAGCTGCCACATCAATGCCCACTTCATCAGCCAGGGTTGCAGCACCCACAGGGAAGCCAAAGCCTGTGGTCAGGGAATCCAGCTTCTTGGGGTCAACACCTTCCTATATGTAGACAATACAAAGATCTGCATATCAGGCATGTTACTATTAAGAATGTCATCATAGCCTGGTTTTTATATATAACACTTTACAACAGATGGAATAAATGAATAATTCAGAAGGAAATACACAAACCTGCAACACACGCACTGCCTCAGCCAACATGGGAGCTAAACATCTGGTAGTGTAGAAACCTGGTCCATCCTGAAGACAATCATTGCAATTTGTTATTCCAAAACATTTTAATGGATTACAGACCCATAAAATGGGAATTTTGAAAATATATGTGATGTCTCACCCCAACAACGATAATGACTTTGCCTTGCTTTAAGCCGACTGCAACCGCCGAGGCGGTCGCGTCCTTAGAGGTTTTATCAGTGGTGATGATCTCCAGTAGCTGCATCTTGTCAACTGGAGAAAAGTAGTGCATTCCAACTACCTGAAACAAAACAGTAACATGTTCTCATGTTCAAGACTGTGTCTAAATCTCACATGGTGGTCAAGAACTCAAGTTTCTTACCTTTTCAGGTCGCTTGCTGACAGCTGCAATATCTTTGATTGGTAAAGCAGATGTGTTGGTAGCAAATATACAGTGTGGAGGGATCACCTGGATTGACAAAATATGGTATTATCAACAGTTTTGTATTTAGGAGAATTTGAAATCTCAGTCTTGTTTGATATTAACTTACCGCTTCAACTTCTTTTAGGACTTTGTGTTTGATGTTCAGGTCCTCAAAAACAGCTTCAATGACCATGTCAGCTTTATTAAAGCCATTGTAGTCAAGTTGTCCAATTAGGTTAGAGAGAAAATTGTCCCTTTCGAATGATGTTAAGCTCTTCTTCTTAGTCTTGTCATTTAGCCTGAAAATAAAAGAAAATGAATACAATTAAATAAAAGAAAAATGAATTAAAAATAAAATGAAAAAAATAAAATATAAAACAGAATTAAAAAAAAGAAGAAAATTCAATAAAATGTGAAAAATCGTAGTTCCTCTCATGTCGTTGCTAACCCAAAAGACTTTGCTTTACATCTTCAGAATACTTTAAGATATTTTTAATGAAACCCTTCATTTCTGTCTCGCCACTTAAAGTCCGGGTAACCAAAACTTAGAAGATCAAAAAAACTCGCAAAATGAATCCATATGAATCTAGCTCTTTATTCCAAGTCATGTGCAGACATACAATCACTTTATATGATAAACAGATTTAATTTAGGCTTTAATTCACATAAAAATAGAGATTTCATTAAAAATGTCTTAAATTGTGTTTTGAAGATAAACCAAAGTCACACAGGTTTGGACATGACATGAGGCTGAATTTAAATTTTTGCTTTATCTACTCCTTTAAATGTTTGATCTAGGTAATCTTTAAATTTATTAAAAGTTCAGTATACTCAGTACTCACCCTTTATAGACTTGCTGCTCTCCACGACTGAGTCCCTCCACTGTGGTGTCCTTAAGAATGGTGTGAATGCCTTTATCTACAGACACTTGAGCAATGCCAGCACCCATCAGCCCTGCTCCCAAGACAGCAAGTGTTCTACCAACAGAAAATCAAGAAAAACCAATGACTATTTTACAAACAATAAACATAAATCATTAAGTAGCAGCATTATATATTAAGAGTAAGAAAATACATACTTTACATCCTTTTCAGGGGTTCCGAATCGATTCTTCTTGCATGCAACCTGACCGTAGTAAAGGCCAATAAGTGCTTTAGACTCAGGGGTCATGGCTAACTTGCCAAAATGCTGAAATGGAGATAAAGAGGGCATTTTAAAATAGATACTATACACATAACATTGTCTTTCATTTTAACCAAAGCCTGCATTAACCAAATATGATCATTAAATGAAAATTGACAGTTTAATAAATTTTAAACACTTTCACAGCACCTGTGATTCAACCAGGTAACCTGCAGTCGGACCCTGTTCTAAACCAGTCTTCACACACTAAAAAAAAAGAAAACAAGCAGGTGTCACTGAATTTTAACTATTTCTACCATGATTTATGATAACATATCACAATGAGCACAGAATAACAAATATCATACTTCAATTATTTTCAGTGGTGCAGGGTACAGTCCCTTGGTCTGTTTCATGACTTTATTCTGAACTGTATTGTAGATCTGTTGTCTCACAAATGAGTAACTCATGACGTAGTCTTGAATTTCTGCAAGAAAATAATAATTGGATATACAAATTTCAGTGATAAAGCAAAATTATGGTGTATAAAGGCAACGGTGTTCTTGCAGTCTTCATAATCTTACAAAAGATTAACAATCTTAATCTTAACTACACAAAAGCCTAATAATAAATTATTTTAGACACATAATTGACTAATAATTCAACTATTCCAAACACTTACTCTGCATCAAGCCCTTTTCTTTGGTAAGTGGGATTTTCTTCTTAGCAAGTCCTCTGGCAGCCTCAACAGCAACTTCTTCCAAATATTCAATGGTCCTCTCCTCTGGACTCTTCAATCCAGGCCCTGTTTTTTTAAGAAATTAATAGTTTTATTCAGCAAGGATGCAATATATTGACTGTTTATACTAGTGCTGTCAAAATTAGCGCGTTAACACAGGCGATTAATTTTTCCAGTTTAACGGCGTTAAAAATATTTGTTTAATGGCATCTTTTGTTGGCCACCTCACGCACAACTTCTGCTTCGGTCTCTTTTTTCTTGACAAGAATTGCGTTATTTAAACACAGAACATCTTTACGACCACATCAAACAGGAGACTTTTCAGACGTGCACTCCACTTCGCCTCAGCGCCTAGAGACTTCAGTAGTATTGGTATCAGTGATACTCGCCTTCAGTCATAAAAAAGATGCCATTAAACAAATATTAAAAATATACTGTCTTTATGTTGTTTCGACATTAATTTGAAGACTGAATGTGAAATTATTGCAATATAAAAGTATATTTAAAAAGTTTAATGTAAGGTGGGATTAATCACGATTAATTTCAGAAAAAAAATGTGTGATTATTTAGTTAATTTTTCTTAGATTGACAGCACTAGTAAATACACAAAAATCTATTTCAAATAAATGCTGTTCTTTTGAACTTTCCATTCATCAAAGAATCAAAGGTATCATGGTTTCACAAAAATATAGTCTTCAACATTAATAATAATAAGAAATATTTCTTGAGCATAAAATGAGCATACTAGAATGATTTCTGAAGGATCATGTGACACTGAAAACTGAAAATTCAGCTTTGTCATCATCACAGGAAAGTATTACATTTTAAAATATATTCAAATAGAAAAGTTATTTTAAACTGTAATAATGTTTCACAATATTGTTTTACATTGTGTATGTGTAGTCAACTAGGTATAGTAGTTAGTATAGTAGTAGTATTTATAGTATATGTATAGTCAGATTGTATAGCTCTATTGTTTTTCCTATACTTGCATTGTTGTATGGTTATCTTATGTTTAACTAGTATGTAGCACCGTGGTTCTGCGAGACACGACATTTCGTTCCACTATATGTCCACACATGTAGCAGAATGACAATAAAACTTGACTTGACTTGATATATAAACAATTGCAATACGCAGAAACTGTTTTACCAAGAGTATCCACCAGCTGATGAACCAGTCCCATTTTCTTGGCTTTATCTGGACGGATGTTCCTTCCTGTTAGCATCATATCAAAGGCACTGGGAAGACCAAGCTACATAAAATAAAGGTGTAAAGACAACCAGACTTGAGCTGTGGAGAATCAATCAAGAGAATCATTACAAAATGTGATGTTGGCATATTACAGACCATTTTGGGCAGTCTCTGTGTTCCTCCAGCTCCAGGCAGAATGCCGAGCATGACCTCAGGGCAGCCCAGAACTGTTCTCTTACTCTTGGTGGCTATTCTGTACTGACAGGCAATTGCAAACTACAAAGACATAAAACACAATATCAACATCGTATTTTCTGTAGAACTAAATGCACTTTAAATCTCATTTTTGGTATTAAATTTAGGTTATTTGCTTCTCAGTTCTCTATTTTATTGTTTGTATAACTCATAATCGTCAACGAATAATAAAACATACCCAGAAAAGTTCTAAAAATGAGGTCCGAAATCACGCTGTGGGAGAAGAAAACTACTACAAATAAATGCAAATCCACTACCTCTAAGCCTCCACCAAGGCATGATCCATTAATGGCAGCGACAATAGGCTTAGGAGACTTCTCAATCTTCGCAAACATCTTCTGGCCCTCTTGAGAAATTGAAGTGACCTCCTCTGCGGTCTTACAGGCCAGAAACATGCTAAATACATGGTACAATAAAACAACAGGCAAGATATCAGCACTGTATTAAATAACGATCACCACAATTAACTAATAAACATATGAATCCTGATACTAACTTAAGGTCTGCCCCTGCAATGAAGCTGCCGGGTTTGGATGAGATGAGAACAACGCTCTGGACAGCATTGTTTCCCCAAATCTCATCCATAACTTCTGTCAAATCCCTTTGCATTTGAACAGACAGTGTGTTGACCTAGACAACACAAAAACACATTATGTTGTATTATAACATGAATTGAATGCATAAACATGGTTTTTAAGAGACAATTATTACCTTTGCATTGGGGTCATTCATGCGGACCACAGCTACATCTCCCTTGATCTCATAGTTCACGTGTGTATGAGCTGAGGAAATATTTAAAAGACATGAAAATGAAAAACCAATAAATACATTAAATAACTGAGATTATAAAAAACACAAAATTAATGTTATACCTTATACGTATATTTGTATTTGTGCGCATATTGTACACACACACACACACACACACATATATATATATATACGTACTTTATAATTTGTATTTATAAATGTTATACCATATATACATACTTTTTGTTGTGCATATTTGTGTATGTATATATATATATATATATGGATCAAAGATGAAAAGGTATCAATCAAGAAGAGTTTAATGCAGCTTTAATTAAAAAAAAAAAAAAAAATGAACAGTACGATCACTTATTCTTTGATTTAATAAGTACAGGTCAGAATAAGTTTGTTGTATGTTGACGATAAATCATTATTTTGACCATATTTTGAATTTTTATTTTCACAAACTTTATTTGAAACATTAATGTAGACAAATTATTTGCATTTAAGATGCTTTCTGTGTATATAAAATCACCTTTGCAAATTTAATTTGATGCGATCCTCAAAATTGGACATCTCATCTTATATA
>JAFVLL020028342.1:0-45198 GCA_021397915.2 Tor tambroides
CTCAAGCCAGAGCAAAAGCGTTTTTCTAGTTCTTTGGAAAGGAAAAAAGAGAAACCTGTGTTTCAGTCCAAGCTTACACCTGCTGAAGTTACCGTTGGAGAGTCAGTTAGGTTTACTGTCACAGTATCTGGATTTCCAAAGCCAAAAGTTCAGTGGTTCCACAATGGAAAAGTTATCACTTCTTCAACAGTTTATAAGTTCGTAGAAGAGAGAGATGAGTACACTTTAATAATAAACCAAGTCAAGAAAGAGTATGAGGGAGAGTACTCTTGTACTGCCAGTAATAGATTTGGCCAAACTACCTGCAAGACAATGTTAAAGGTACAAGTGAGTCAATTATCAGAAGCAGAAAAATGGGTGGAACAAATGTTCAAACTACCAGGGCAACCACCATGCTTTACCACACAAATCCAACCTATGCAGTGTGCGGAGGGCAGCGAGGTAAAATTTCAGTATAGAGTTACTGGTACTCCATTCCCTGATGTTCAGTAGTTTAAGGGTAATTCTCAAATTAAGTCAAGCCAGACCTGTTCTGTTGTAAGTAACCCAGATGGCTCTGGCTTCCTTATCATGAATAACATCCAACAGAGAGACAGCGGACTCTACACTTGCAAGGCTGTCAATCCATTTGGGGAGACAAGCTGCAGTGCTGAGCTAATAGTATTCCACAAAAAAAGTCTCTGTATTTCATAAACAGCAATTAGTTCAAGAGCAAAAAAGTTATAAGGTGTCCATGAAAGAGGAAGCCACTGAATCTCAGTTGTACAGTGTTAGCCTACCTGGACAGGCAGGTGCTAGTTTGCAGAGACCATCAGGTAATTTACACAATTGGCACAGAAGATAGGCAAATGGTAGCGAATGAGCAGGTTGACACTCTGCATGACTTGGATGTTTCCATTGCAACTATGCACAAGGAGCAGGTGACTCATCAAGCTGCTGTCTTGCAGTCTCATGAAGTTCAAGAGAGAGTCATATCTGCTTCAGTCCAGCCACAACCAGAGGTAGCAACACCTCTGAAACAGCTCCAGATGGCTACTATGACATCTGCAGTTCAAGAACGCCAAGGCTTCACAGAACAGCACTTTGAACGAATCAAAAGTCCTGAGGTTACAGAGCTAGAAATTGAGAAAGAGCACCCCTCACAGGTAATGTCTGCCATAACTGAGAGTGTAACTCCACTGACTATTGTCAAAGCTGAGCCATTATCAACCAGAGAAACAGAACAGATCAAAGCATCTCCTGAGCCCAAGTATCCGATATCAAGTCACCAAGTTGAGACAAAACTCCCAATTGTTAAAGAACATTCACAGGTTATACCACATACTCAGCAGGAAAAGGGCTACCAGGTCAAAGAGGGAGTTAAAATTCTATACAGTGCCATTTCAACGGAGAAGCAACAGATCACAGAAGGTCATGCTAAAGAACTGCCAACACAAGAATCTACCTTTCAGACATCTGTGAAGAATGAACCAGCAAAACCAGTTGTCCTTTCAGTTAGTGAAACTGCTCAGACTTTATCAAAAGAACAGAGGTTATCGATACAGAAACCAGATGAAGAGACAGCATCTTTAGTCAAAGATAGTGTATTTAAATCTGCTCTTATTGCTGAGGAAAAGCATCAACTCCAAGCTGATCAGTCAAGTTTGATCCCAGGTTTAGAAAGTGCCATTTCAGTGCAGTCCCAGAGAGAAGAAGATCAAGTTCTGCATTTACAGGTCATCGCAGATCAGGATATTCTTCCATCTGAAGGCAGGTTCAGCAGTGAGAAACCAAGTCCAGAGAAAGCAGATGCTCAAAAAAGTTCTGTTCTTAAGCATACAGTGTCAGTGGATTTACAACAGACGGTGACATGTGAGGAGTCTTCTCAGTTTTCAGCACAAGAAACAAAAATGTTCATTCAGCCTGGTAAGGAAGCTCCTGCCCCTTTGCATCTTCAGGCAGTTCATATAGAAAATACATTGACGAAAGAAGGGATAATCTCAATGGAAAAGCCAGACGAACAGGTTGCAGTACAGAGACAGGAAAAAGCCCGTCATCATGCAGCAAGCACAGAAGAGAAAAGAGAGCATACAGCAGATTATTGTAAAGATCTTGATGTGTCTGTTACAGGTGTGCAGTCTGAAATCAGAAAAGAACCCAAACCTGAAAGTATTCTTCAAGTCTTTTCAGAGCCTGTGCCATTACCGAAGGAAACTCCTTTCGTAAGCGACGTTAAACAGCAGCGTGCCCTAGTACAGAAAGAAGATCACTGGAATATCGTGCATGTGCCATCTGTGTCAGAGAGTCAGGATATAGAGGAGGGGCACACAGAGAATATAGGAACAATTGAGAAATTTGTGTCTAAAAGCGAAGTTGAACCCAAAATCCCATCTGAATTAATTTATGTAGAAGAAAAGGCTATCTCGACAGAGAGTAGCATTGCTCTTGAGGCCACCGAACAAGACTTCGCAGTTCAAATTCAAGAAGGACAGTCTGTTAGACAGTCAGTTTTAATGGAAGAAAAGCGTGTAATCAAAGGTGAGCTATCTCAGGATATTACAAAATCTGAAACATCCACAGCAGTTGTCAGTAAGCAGAAGATGGGTACTCTTTTAGTGTCAGAGTCAAGAGAGAGCCAAACTCTACCCAAAGAGCTCACTTTTGTTATTTCGCCTCCAAAACCACATTCATTGGACATTAAGCACCAATTAAAAAGTGCTCTCGCAACTGCTGTCGCTCTTGACCAGCCATTGATCCTGGCAGATGTAGTTGAGAGTTTAGGAGCTGTAGAAATTCATGAGGTAAAAGAAAAGAAAGAACCCAAATATGTCATGTTCACGTATCTTATTACAAGTGCAAGTGCCCCACTTGAAATTACAATTGCTTTTGAAGGAGAGTACCCCCAGACTGCTGATCTCAGAAGTGAACTTCAAGCTGCTCTCTACTCTATTGTCTATCGAGAGCAACAGGTTATGACCTCAGAGCAGCCAGGCACAATGCAAATTGACAGGCCCCAAAGATTACAGGTTACCAAGGCTTCTTCAAAAGAAATGCTTTCACCTGTGGTAGAGATTGTAAGATTGACAGAAAATGTAGAGCCTTTTACATCACCAATGTCTCAGTCTGCAACTGTGAAAACTGAAGCAAAAGCCTCTTTTCAGTCCGTAACAGCTAAAGAGCAAGCTTTTGTGCAGCAGTCAACAGTTCATATGACAAGTGAATCAAAAATTGAGATTCAACAGTCCATCCAAGTTGAGCGACAAGAAACCAGATCTGTGACAGTAAAAGAACATGAGAGGGATGTAGGGGCAGTAGGTATGACAACTGAACTTGTTTTGGGGCCTGTTCCAATCAAGCAGTTGACTGAAGTCGTCTTTCAGAGGGAGGAAAGGGAGGAATATATAACTGAAGCATTTATGAAATTAGAGAAAGAAGAAGTTAGAGAGGAGGGTTACCCAGTTTTTGAAAGCTCCTTGGAGGATATTGTAATAGACGAACATTCAGAGGCAAAATTCTCATTGACTATTAGACATGTAAAGAAAGTAAATTGGCTTTTTAATGGAAAATCTATTAAATCTGGCAAAGAGTTCAAGTGTTCCAAAGACCACGACACTTACACACTAGTAATCAGCAAGGTTACAAAGGATCATCAAGGAGAATATACCTGTGAGGCTGTAGGTGATGCTGGCAAGACCTCAACGTCCTCTCACCTCACTGTGGTCTCAAGAGGTTGGATTTACGGGATTATTATGCCATCCCATCCCACATGACTAACTCTTGCCGTTCATAGCTAAAATAGACACGCTTCATCAGATATGCTTCCTCCACACCAACTAATAGAACAGATCTTTGTATTTCATATGAAGATACCGTAATGTCTTCCTCTCTGATCTTCTTCACAATGCTGTGATTTTGCCACCATTTTTACATCACTGAAATTTTAGCATGTCTTCACTTCTTCACATCAACCCTTAACCTGCTGGATCTTTCAGTGTCATCCCAACGTTCATCTCCCTCTTCACTCCTGCAGTATTTTCCACTTTTTTATTTTATTCATCTCTGGGAATTGGTTATGAAATACTCCATTGTTGTTTTCTTCATCAGCCACTGGGCACCTCATATTTGATCTTTTTTTTTTTTTCTTTTTTTTTTGCATGCATGCCAGGATGTCAAGTCATTATTTCACTCTTTATTCAGTGTTTTCTTCCTCATAGTGAGATCACCATTACTCTTCACGGTCACTCTTGGTTTTTTTTTTCTACTGATCCATTACAGTGACCACAGAAATTGGCACTTTTTGAAAATACCATATCTATAAAACAAAAATAAAGAAGTACTTGAATGCTTACGTTTAACCGCTTAACCTGCTAAACTTTTTAATAAATGTTTATGTAGAATATTTCAGGTGTTTGAAAGTGCCAATCAGTGGTTTCTGATTTTCATGCTCATACTCACTACTTGTCTGCAAACATGTTAAATATAATGCACTAATTTGCTTTTTATCTCTGTGCACAATTCAGTGCCACCTGTTTTTAGGCACAAAATAAAAAATCTGGAGGTCAATGTTGGCAGTCCTGCAAAGTTCGAATGTGAGATTGAAGAGGCTCCAGGTGTGACCTTCAAGTGGTTCAAGTCTGGTTCTGAGCTCAGACATAGTGACAAATGCAGGATTATCAGTCTTCATCACACCTCATCTCTGGAGATATTTAGCCCAACAGTCGCTGACAGTGGAGAATTTACCTGCAAAGCTTCAAACCGCCATGGAAGTGACAGCTGCTCTGCTAAACTAAGTGTGACAGGTAAGAAATATATACCTTTCCTATTGTCTGTTGGTCTTCTTGAAGTAGTTATCCTTGGAGTTGAAATGCTTTGTGTTTGATACTTTTTTGATAAAGTTATTTATATCTTTTTATTGATATCTTCTTTTTATAGAGATTTTCCCACCAGAATTTGTATCAAAGCCCGATTTGATGACTTTATTTGTGGGCAAGCAAGCAAAATTTCAGTGTGTTATTTCTGGTTCTGATCCAATGAATGTTGTCTGGCATAAAGACAATATTGCTATTTCACTTGACGATCACTACAAAGCGTCCTCTGACAAGAACAAGTATTTTCTTGAAATCTTGAATTTACAACAAAGTGATCAGGGAGCATACCTTTGCAAAGCTTCAAACAGTGTTGGTACAGCTACATGCTGCGCTGAACTGAGGGTTGTAGACAAACCCAGCTTTGTGAAGAGCCTCGAATCAACCACTATTGCTGTGGGAAACACACTACGTCTTGAGTGTCAGGTAGATGAAGACATTGGTGTTTCCATCATCTGGATGAGAGATGGCAAGAAACTCCATACTACAATGGACTGTAAACTAGCTTTTGAGGAAAAAATAGCCTGCCTTGAGATTCAAAAGGCTAAACTCAAAGATACAGGTACATATACCTGTACTGCTGCCAATGACGCAGGAAGCAGCAGTTGCTCTTCTAGTGTGACAGTGCAAGGTAAGACTTTGAGATTAATACCCTTTGTAAATGCAGTATTTGACACAAATCTGCATGTCAGGGTATTAATTTCTGTCAGTGTGCATTTGCATTGCTTAGACAGAGGTGACAAAGCTTAAGCATCAGCTGATGCTGCTCTTATTTGCCATATAAAGTATTACAGTTTATTTTCACTGTACTCCACATGTCTCTTATTTATATTAAGCTGTCTTTTTCTTAACTTGTCTTTTTCTCTTCAAATCAAAAATCTTTTTCTTCCTTTGCATTTTAACCCTTAGAACCTCCAGTCTTTGTTAAAAGGCTGGAGCCTAAGATCTTATGGAAACAAGGAATGTCTTCACGTCTGTTGTGCACTGTCAAAGGATCGCCTGAACTCCATGTAACTTGGTTTTTGAATGACAAACCACTTAGTTCCTCTGAAAAACACAAAATAACTTTCAAAGCCGGCCAAGCCACTCTTGAGATTATTAACTTATCAGAGTCTGATAGTGGAAATTACACTTGTGAAGTGATGAATGAGGCTGGCTGTGAAAGCTGCAGCTCTCAAGTAACTGTAAAAGGTAATTCTCAAGATTCTTACATTGTGAATTAATGCTCATTATGTTGAGATGGAAGAATCGTCTTAAATCTTATTGCTCTTATTGTTCTTAGAACCTCCTGCATTTAAAAAGGAGTTGCAAATGGTGGAGGTAGTCAAGGGGTGCACAGCCCAGCTTGAATGTGAAGTTACAGGCACTGCTCCATTTGAGGTGACCTGGTTTAAGAATAAAAACCCAGTATCCTCTGACAAGAAGTACATTATTGTCTCAAAAGAGACAGTTGCATATTTGGAAATCAAATCATTTGAAAGTGCAGATGTTGGAGATTACCAATGTTGCATTTCTAATGATGTTGGTAAAATAACTACAAAAGCAGTGGCCAAGTTGAAAGGTTGGTACAATCCTTTTCGATGGCCTTAACTATTTTTTTGTATTTGTTTTGTTTTTTTTTTGGTTGTTAATAATTTATTTCATGTGAAAATGAATATGCATTTTTTCATGCAGAGCCACCATCGTTTGTAAAGAAGGTTGAGAACACCACTGCAGTTTTAGGCAGCGCTGTGAAACTGCAGGCAACTCTGAAGGGTTCCGCTCCTATCACAGTTCAGTGGTTTAAAGATTCTGAGATAGTCAGGGATGATGATCCTAATATTACCACGACTTTTGAAAACAACCTTGCTATTCTGGCAATAGCAAATGTGGCCATTGTCCATGGGGGGAAATATACTTGTCAAGCTGAAAATGAGGCTGGAAAACAAAAATGCGAGGCCGCTGTATCAGTTCAAGGTTAGAATTAAACATATTAAATGGGTCATATGATGTTGCTAAAAAGAACATTATTTTGTGTATTTGGTGTAATGCAATGTGTTTATGTGGTTTAAAGTTCAAAAAACACATTATTTTGCACATACTGTACATTATTGTTGCTCCTCTAAGCCCCGCCTTTCTGAAATGCGTCGATTTTTACAAAGCTCATCGTTCTGAGAAGCGAGGCGTTCTCTGATTGGCCAGCTATCCAGTGCATTGTGATTGGCTGATTACCTCAAGCGTGAGACAGAAATGCCCCTCACCGTATTGTGATGGCGTTTCACGGCATGACCACACAAAAACAATAAAACCCATTACAAACGAGGCATTTGTTGCATCCAGTAGGGACATAATTACTGATTATAATGACTTATATACTGTCTTTTTACGCGTCGCGTTGCATCGTGCCACGTAAACATTACCATGTCTGCATTTGTGATCGGAGAAATGACAAGCACTACTCTACACAGCTCAAAACTCGCGTTTGAATCGTCAGTGGCAGAAATGTACTTACAGGCTGTGAGTCAGAAGCGCCAGACTGTCCTTGCAAAGTTGGAATTGCCCCACTGTATAGAAACAGCCTTTGTGCACAGCTGGCATTGTAGCTTCCAGGTTCAGGAAATAGTCCTCCGTAAAATGTGCTGCACACACTCGAATATTTGCGTTGTACTGCTCTGGAACAGTGTTGTAAATACAACTTAACCACTGATTTCTAGTTGTGTCCTCTTGTGGAAGCCCAAACAAAGTAGTTTCGCTTTAACAATGAAACAGCGTCTCCACGACATGGTGCCGGCGGCAGCAACAATACTACAGCTAGAATAACAGTTCCGCCTTCTTTCATTGCGTAAACATTTGGGCGGTGTTATGAAAATCTCCCCACATCGTGACGTAGACGTGGGGGCGTGTTTGAATGAGCCGTTTTAGGGGGGCGTGGCAGAGTCTTAACTTTTATAAAGAATATCTCTTTGGTTTTGAGACTTTTTAGTCTTTGCAACTTCAGGGATCTTATCTATGCACAAACAGCTTGTAACACTCCAAAGAGAAAGGAAAACTTGAAATTGCATCATATGACCCCTTTAAGCATATCACTGTATTTAGCATTGTATTTTGTAACATTTTTATTAGTAGTAGTATTATTATTGATGTATTAATTAATTGATTTATTTCATGTTCATTAAAGAGCCAGCTAGATTTGTTGAGAAACCGCCATCCATCAGTGTGACTGCCGGTGACTCTGCAACTCTCGAGTGCAAAGTTTCAGGAAGTCCAGATCTCAAAGTAAAATGGTTCAGAGATGGCAAAGAGATTACAGGAAGTCGAAAATGCAAAATCTCTTTCAAAGACAACGTGGCAGCCTTGAAAATCCTCTCAGCAGAGAGGGGAGATAGCTGTGAATACAAAGTTGAAGTTTCTAATCGGGTTGGAAAAGAGCAGTGCTCTTGCTCAATTGTTGTTCTTGGTTAGTGCTATTCTTTTAAAATTATCTTTCATTTTCTGTTTTTGTGTGTGCATATTTTTTTTACAATGGTGTTTTATTTCTGTTGAGCAGATAAAATAATACCCCCAACTTTCACAAAAACACTCAAGAAGGTAGATGGTAATGTTGGAGGTACTATTCAGTTGGAATGCAAAGTGTCAGGATCCCAACCTATAACATTATCTTGGTTCAAAGAAGGAAAGGACATTACAACTGGAACAAAATATAGAACAGAAATGCAGGAAAGCACTGCAATACTGAAAATTACTGATTTAGAGACATCAGATGCTGGGGTTTTCACCTGCCATGCAACTAATGCTGCAGGACACAGTGAAACAAGTGGAACTGTTTCTGTTAAAGGTTAGAATAATCAATCATATCTTATCAATTGAAAATATTTGTTGTATTTCAATGCCGTTGACTTGAAATTTGGCTGTTAAAATAATCTCTTCCCCGTTCAAATTAACTTTAGAACCCCCAGTCTTCTCTTTGAAACCTCAAAGCCAAGATGTTATACCAGGAACTACGGTTGTCCTAACAGCTGCATTCACTGGGACAGCACCTTTTATTATTAAGTGGTTCAGAGAAGACAAAGAAATGTTAACTGGAGGAACTTGCTTCATCAGAAAAGAAGCCAATTCAAGTTCACTGGAGCTGCACTCTGTGAAGCCATCTCAGTCTGCAAAATACACTTGCCAAGTTTCTAATGATGCTGGAAAGGTCTCATGCACAGCTTCCTTATTTGTGAAAGGTGCATTTTCTTACTCTTGATGAATTATTTTTTCTGTTATTTTTGCTGAATAATTATTCAGTTAATTTATCTTGCTGTGTTATTCTCTTTTTTAGAACCTCCAAAATTTGTAATGAAGCTTGACTTGACTAAACTAGTACTGAATGGGAGTCTTGCAACTTTGGAATGTAAAGTCACTGGCAGCCCAGAGATCAGTATTAAATGGTATAAAAATGAGACTGAAGTTAGCTCAAATGATAAATACCAAATGGCCTTCATCGACTCAGTTGCTACACTACAAATTTCCAAATGCTGTGTTGAAGACAGTGGAGATTATATCTGCCAAGCATCAAATGAAGCTGGCAGCGATAGATGCAGCTGCTTGGTTACAGTCAAAGGTTTGTTTGAAGTTAATTACCTTTTTAAGGATGTTAAAGTCATTTTCTGTTGGTTAATTCATTAGCTCCTCTGTGCTTTCTTATCTCAGAACCTCCCGAATTTATGAAACCATTTGAATCCAAAGAAATTGTTAAAGGCACAGATGTTTTGCTGGAAGGAACTTTGTCTGGCTCAGCTCCCTTTGAGATTTCCTGTTTCAAAGACTCAAAGCAGATCCGAAATGATAGAAGGCACATCATAAGCCTGACAAAGGATGTAGCAGCTCTTCAAATTTTGAAATTTGAACCTGGGGATGTTGGCAAATATCAGTGCACTGTAGGAAATGAAGTAGGGCAGACCTCCTGTGATTTTCATATTACACTGAAAGGTTAGTAAGAACAGGAAATTCTTGGATTTTTATGTAAGTGAAGGTACAGTGTTGCTTGTAAACAGTGTAAACAACATCTTACATTTGATATTCTTCAACTAGAGCCACCATCATTTGTGCAGAAGATGGATAATACAAATGTCCTCCTTGGTGGTGAGGTTTCCTTGCAGTGTGTTTTGAAAGGGTCATTGCCTATGAATGTCTCTTGGATGAAAGATGACCATGAGATCAAGGAATCTGAGGATGTTCAGATATCTTTTGAGAACCAGACAGCAGTGGTATACATTTCTAGTGTGCAGTTAAAACATGGTGGAAAGTACACTTGCCACGCTCAGAATGAAGCTGGTAGTCAGAAATGTACAGCAGTACTGGCGGTAAAAGGTGTGTAGTAATTTTTAATTTACATATTTATAATATGGCTTTTATTCTCAATGACGTTTTACACAGTTTCTAATCATGTAGCTGTAATGTTAATCTTTAGTTATGGTATTCATATAGCTCTTTTTGATTTAGTGCTATTTGCATGTATTCATAAATGTTTTACTGTACACAGAACCTGCAAACATCACAGAGCAAGCCAAGTCTATCAGTGTTACAGTAGGTGATCCTGCCACTCTAGAATGCAGGTACTCTGGTTCTAAAGTTCTTAAAGCAAAATGGCTAAAGGATGGCAAAGAGCTGACATCAAGCAAAAAATACAAAGTACAGAGCACCGATAAAAGTTCCATATTAAAAATTCTTTCTGCTGAGAAGAGTGATGCTGGAGAATACATCTTTGAGATTTCAAATGATGCTGGAAGAAGCAGTTGTGAGGCAGTTGTGACTGTTTTAGGTTAGTATGTTATAAATAATAGCCATTTATGGATTTGCAAGACTTGGAAATTTTAGATCAACACTCAGATTGAAGCTGCTATATTTTCCCTTCACTGTAACAGATCAAATAATCAAGCCTTCCTTCACAAGAAAATTGAAGGACATGGAGAGTATAAAAGGATCTTTTACACAGTTGGAGTGTCTGGTCTCTGGATCTCTTCCCCTAACTGTCACTTGGTTCAAGGAAAATAAGGAAATAGAGACAGATGAGAAGCACAAATGCATATTCTTTGAGAATGCAGCATCTTTGGAAATCAGTCGTCTTGATAGTTCAGACAGTGGCAACTACACCTGTATTGCTAAAAACCAAGCAGGCACTGTTCAGTGCTCAGGCACGCTGAAAATCAAAGGTTTGCAATTACCGTTGGCTTTTATAAATTACAAATTCATTTGTTAGTTTCTAAAGTTGTAAACTGTATTTTAAATCTTATGCCATCTTATTGTTTCATGTTGTTCCTTTCAGTGAGTTTTATCTTCATTTAATCTTTCATCTTAAATCTTCCTCTTATACGCAGAACCTCCATCAATAATTGAGAAACCTGAATCACAAGATGTTATACCAGGATCCAGAGTGCAGTTTAATGTGCTTGTATCTGGCACGCCACCATTGACCATTAAGTGGTTTAAAGATAAGAAAGCGGTTTCATCGGGGATTGACTGTTCAGTTCAGAAAAATGACACCTCTAGCTCACTGGAGCTCTTTTTTGCTAAGCCTTCCGACTCCGGAGACTATGTCTGTGAAATAAGTAATGATGTTGGATCAGATGCTTGCCAAGCAACACTCTTTGTGAAAGGTTTTTACAAAAAGAATTTTTTAACCACTTTTTCCCTATTATTAAAGGCTTAAAATAAGTACTTTCTTTCTCTTTATTTTTACAGAACCACCCAAATTTACCCGCAAACCTGAAAAAATAACAGTGGTAAAACCAGGGCAATTGGTAGTTTTTGAATGCCAGATTACAGGCACTCCAGAGATAGACACATACTGGTTCAGAGATGGGAATGAAATAAGTCCAAGTGACAAGCATAAAATGACTTTTGTCGATTCTCTTGCACGGCTTGAGATAAGTAGCAGTGATATCAAAGACAGTGGAGTGTACTACTGTGAAGCCCGAAATGAGGCGGGCAGTGAGAGCTGTAGCATGGAACTAAGAGTGAAAGGTTAGTATGTAGTGCATTCTATAGGCCTTTAAGTTGTATGATATGATTCCTCAAGAAATGTCTGGCCAGAACATAGATTTTGAACTGGTTTCATTTAAAGCTTTCTTCTTTTTTCAGAGCCCCCAGTTCTTGTCAAACCATTGACTCCTCTTGAAGTTGTGAATGGGTCAAATGCATATTTTGAATGTCAGGTAAAAGGCACAGCTCCTTTTGAGGTGACCTGGCAAAAAGATTCAAAGGACATTAAATCAAGCCTTAAGCATGTGATTTTGCAGAAGAATGGCTCTATAATGACCCTTGATGTACAGAAATGTGATGCTTTAGATGTTGGAGAATATCAGTGCATTGTAGCAAATGAAGTTGGGAGTTGTTCAAGTCAGACTACACTCAGCATAAAAGGTTAGCGTTAAGTATGTTTAATAAGTTATTATATATTTATGATATTATCTTTCTTTATTTAACATATTTCACATTTCCGATCAGAACCCCCTTCATTTGTGGAGAGGATTGAGAATGTTGTCACAGTTCTTGGAAAAAAGGTTGAATTTAAATGTGTTGTAAGAGGATCACAACCTCTGTCCATACAATGGCAAAAAGATGAAAACTGGATTTTGGAGGATCCTTCAATCGAGAGGACTTTTGAGAACAATATTGCTACTTTGAGAATCCCTGTGTGCGAATCCATCCACGGTGGAAAATACACCTGTCAGGCTGTGAATGAGGCAGGGCAAGAAAAGTGTTTTGCTACCCTTTTGGTTCAAGGTTGGTTTTTTTGCAAGTGTTTTTTGTAGCCGTCCATCCTGTAGCTGACTTTCTATTATAAATACTGTATGTTTGTTATATTATCCCCAGAGCCACCTCAGATAATTGAAAAGCCAGAGGTCATTAATGTCACTGCTGGAGATCCAGTAAGTTTGGAGTGCAAAGTTATAGGCTCTCCTGAGCTGAAAGTGAAATGGAGTAAAGATGGCAATGAAGTTATGCCTTCAAGACAGCACAGCCTCAGCTTCGTCAATAATGTCAGCCACCTTAAAATTCAGTCTGTCCATTTGGAAGACAAAGGAACTTATGTGTTTGAGGTTTCCAACCACATCAGTGCCTGCCAGTGCAAAGTGACTTTAAATGTGCTAGGTTAGTGATATTCATAATTAATGTAATAATTTGTATTTGGTTAGTTTTATATTTATGATCTTCACTTTCTTTGTCTTTGTCAGAGCAAATAATCCCCCCATCCTTCATCAAACCTTTGATGGAGATGGAGGAAATTCTGGGCACAAATGTCCAAATTGGATGTAAAATATCTGGCTCACTCCCTATAACTGTGGAATGGGTGAAGGACGGAACTAAACTGTCAGGAAGAACCAAACATAAACTTCTTCAAGATGACAACAGCGTGTCTTTGGAAATTGAGTGTTTAGAGAAAGCCGACACTGGAACGTATACTTGTAAACTTACAAACAAAGCAGGCAGTTGTGAATGCAGTGGTACACTGAGGGTGAAAGGTCAGATAGCTTTTGTAGTATTTAGTAGTATATTTCATTCTCACATATATATCCTGAGATCTCTGATGGCTGCCAGTTTCTAAACAGATGTATATGTCTTTCTTTCCCATTAATGATTTAGAGCCACCAAGCTTTGTGCTGGTTCCAGAATCACAAGCTGTCATACCAAATACCACTGTTCGGTTTAAAACTACCTTTAAAGGAACACCTCCCTTCACAGTGAAGTGGTTCAAAGATGACACTGAGCTGATTTGTGGACCTTCATGTTTTACTGGCCTGGAGGGCCTCTCATGCTTCCTAGATCTTTTTGCCGTTGGAATATCACACAGTGGATCTTACTCTTGTCAAATAAGCAATGATGCCGGTACCGCTAAATGCACCACAACCTTGTTGGTAAAAGGTTGGACCTCTTTCAAGTACTCTTATCAATGCTCTTCATGATAATTCTTTTTTCATGCTTCACCATTTGCATGCTCTTGTATTGCTTACACAAATTGTCTGTCTGCCTTTCATCATCATCTTACTTCATTCCTGTTCATCATTACGCTTTACTCCCTTTTAGCCATCATGTGCCTCTTGTCATCTGCCATCTTCTTGAAACCATCCTCACTGCTCCATTTTATATATTACATTAATCGTTATGATAACATGTTGTAATTTTGGTTTTACAGAACCTCCAGAGTTTGTACAGAAACTGCCAGCTGCAAAAATCATAAAGATGGGAGAGCCACTCCAGCTTGAATGCAAAGTCACTGGCACAGCTCCTCTGAAAATTAGCTGGTACAAAAATGATGCTGTTCTCAGCGACGGTGACAACTTGAGAATGACTTTCGATAACGCTGTGGGAGTGCTTGAAATTTTCAAGTGCAGCTTTGAGGATAATGGAGTATACACATGTGAAGTCAAGAATGACGCTGGAACTAAGAGTTGCAGTACAACACTCACAGTCAAAGGTTAGACAGTAAATGGATCTTTCATTCACTAGTTTAATGCTTATGCCTTTATCAACATGAGCATTAACTGACTGTTTCAGAATCAGTGTTATTTTAATATAGTTTAGTTCAATTTAATCTTGTTTCAGTTGATTGCCAAGGCAAAAATTCTTTAAGTTTCATTTAATTTTCCACCTAATATTTATTTTATTTCAGCTTCATAGTTTTAGTTATTGATAAAAACCCTCTTCATAGGATATGATTTGTTGATTTAATGAATTATCTATTGATTGTAATATGCATAAATGCTCATTTTGTTTTGATTTACGTTTTTGTAGAACCACCAACTTTCCACAAAGTGCCAACACCAGTTGAGGGGCTGAAGGGCAAAGATGCCAGTCTTAACTGTGAGCTGAAAGGCTCAGCACCTTTTGAGATAACCTGGTTTAAAGATAAAAAACAGTTAAAGGAGAGTAGGAAGTACAAATTTGTGTCTGAGGGATGCTCTGCAACTCTCCACATTCTTGGAATGGAAGCATCAGATGCAGGAGAATATGAGTGCAAAGCATCAAATAATGTAGGAAGTGATTCCTGCCAGGGCACTGTAAAGCTAAGAGGTCAGTAAGATGCTAGTTTAAAGTATTAAATAATTTTCCAAAAAAAGGATTTTACACTTAGTTTTGTGACTCTCTGACAACTCTTATTCCTGACATTCAGAACCGCCAGCGTTTGTGAAGAAATTATCTAACACGACAGCCATCTCTGGTGAGGAGGTGGTTTTGCTGGCAACGGTCAAAGGCTCGCAGCCTATGACTGTGTCTTGGGTTCAGGATAAAGACCACATTCTCAGAGATGGTGACAACAGGAAAATTACATTTGAGAATAATCAGGTCACACTGAAGATCTTTAAAGCTGACTCCACCAGTGCTGGAAAATATACATGCCAGCTCAAAAATGATGCTGGAGTAGCTGAATGCACAGCGAACCTAACTGTTCTAGGTTTGTAAGAAAAAGACATTTTTCCCACTTGAGATATAAATATATATATATATCTTTTAAAAATTATGTAAACATAATTAACAAAATGATGCTTCTAAATTTCTAGAACCTGCTGCAATTGTGGATAAGACAGAGTCAATCAGTGTAACCGCTGGTGACACTGCAGTCTTAGAGTGCACTGTATCTGGAACTCCAGAACTTAAGCCAAAATGGTACAAGGATGGTGTGGAGTTGTCTTCAGGCAGAAAATACAAAATCACCTTCTCAAAAAGGATCTCCAGTCTTAAGCTATTGTCAACAGAGAAAAGTGACACTGGAGAATACACATTTGAAATCAAGAATGAAGTTGGCAGTGATAGCTGCAAAATGCACGTCACTGTTTTCGGTCAGTAATGTTTAATATCCTTGTATATAATATTTGTTCCGATCTTAGAATTACATGTGATTTCTTATGAAGCCAAAAGCTGAGTATGTTGTTTTCGGTCAAACAGACAAAATCGTCCCTCCTTCGTTCTCACGAAAACTGAAGGACACACAGAGTATTGTTGGCAAATCTATTGAATTGGACTGCAAAGCCTCAGGGTCTGCACCTCTCACCATCTCTTGGTACCATAATGAAGAGGAGATTAAAAGTGGGCCAAACTATGAGATCACGTTCGCTGAGAATACCTGCACATTGAAAGTGCCAACTCTGAAACTTTCAGACTCGGGCACATACAAATGTAAAGCAGTGAACAGTGCAGGAACTGCAGAGACATCTGCTTCCTTAGTTGTTAAAGGTTAGTGTTTGGTTGCAGCATAATTTAAAATAAATAAGAAATGTAAATCTATTGGCTAAGGCACATTTCGTAATTTTCTCCCTGATGTATTTGCTATAGAACCCCCATCTTTTGTGACCATACCTCAACCGGTGGAAGCCCTCCCAGGCACAAATGTCACTTTTACAGCAACCGTTCAAGGAAGTACCCCAATGAAACTGAAATGGTTTAGAGGCAGTAAGGAAATAGTGTCTGGGAGAAGCTGTGAGATTGCTTTAAGAGGAGATACTGCAATTCTGGAGCTCTACAACATTGATAAATCTCATGCTGGCGAGTACACTTGCCAGATCATTAATGATGCTGGAAAGGAAAACTGCCCTGTGAACCTTTTTGTTAAAGGTTAGTTTTAATTTAGTTAATATATGAATAACTATTTCTTGAATACTTGTTATAGCAGAACTTTGTGTCTCACATATATATATATATATGCCGTCTATCGTTCAGAGGCTGCACACTTTGTCAAGAAGCTCAAGAACTTGTCTGTTGAAATGGGCAAGTCTCTGATACTTGAATGTACATATGCGGGAAGCCCAAAGATTCTTGTGAAATGGCATAAAGATGGCCAGGAGATTTATTCCTCTTACAAGTACAACATTACAACCACTGAGAGCTCCTGCATCCTTGAGTGTCTAAACAGTGACAAAGAGGCTGCTGGAAAATACACTTGTGAGGTTTCCAATGATGCTGGACACGACACTTGTGAAGCAGCAGTGTCCATCTTAGGTTTGTTATTGAGTAAAATTGCTCAATATAAGGTACAGTGAGACGAAAGCAAAATGTGCATGCTTGTCTTCATGGTATGTGTATATATTTTGTTACTTTTAGAACCACCTTTCTTTATTGAGAGTTTGGAGCCCATGGAAGTCACTGTGGGTGATGCAGTTTGTCTGAAATGCCAGATTGGTGGCACTCCTGAAATTAAAGTGTCATGGTTCAAGGCAGATGGCAAAGTGCGGTCTTCTCCGACCTGTAAGATGGAGTTCACCAAAGGCACTGCCTGTCTGAAACTAGCTAAAGTTGCCAAATCTGACATTGGTGAATACACATGTAAGGCAGAAAACAGCATAGGATCTGCCTCTTCCAGCTGCCTCTTAACTGTGCAAGGTGATGCTAATTTCTCTTCAAAGCACTCTTAAATGCTTTAAATGTTTTGATTGCACTGCGTAACCATTATCAATTTATTTTGCTAAATGTTTTGCTTTTCAGATGTGAAAACACCACCTTCTTTCCCTAAAAAGATTACTAGCATTACTCAAATTGAAGGACAGCCTGTCCAGTTTGAATGTCGTGTTGCAGGATCCTCTCCTATGGAGATCTCTTGGCTCAAAGATGGTGAAGCTCTTAGGAGCGATTCAGAATACACAATGTCTTTTGACGATAACTCTGCTGTCCTAAAGATAGTCAAAGGTGAAATGAGACATTCTGGAGAATACACTTGTGTTGCAACTAATAGTGTTGGAACTGCTTCTTGTAGAGCCAAGCTCACCCTTCAAGGTCTGTTTATTTCTTTCATATTGTTCTCTGATTAAATGTGTTTCTTGTGTTGTGAAACACGCTGAATTAAATGTGTTACCATGACTATACATTTGTGCTGTTATCTCTATTTAACTCTACAGAGCCAAGATATCCGCCTGTGTTTGATAAAAAGCTCATACCTGTGGATGTGACAGTGGGAGATACTGTCGAATTGGAATGCCACATGACAGGATCATTGCCAATAAAAGTCACTTGGTCCAAGGATCACAAAGACATCCGCACAGGGGGCAATTATAAGATATCGTGTGTGGATAACACCCCACATTTGACAATTTTGAAAGCTGATAAGGCAGACTCTGGTCGTTATTCTTGCCATGCTAGTAATGATATTGGGAAGGATTCTTGTTCCACAGAGGTTTCTGTGAAAGGTATTTTGTCACGGCTTTTCAGTGTGACTGTGTCTTCATTGTCTTGGGACTGACCTGTGGTGCTTTATTTCTTTTATGTTTTTGTCTTCCATTCTTCATGCCTTTGCATTTGTTATGTTTTTCTTTGCTTGCATTAGGTCAACAGGTGGCACTGTTGAGCATTTGTCACAATCTTTTTTTTTTGGAAAATTTTTCAAATTTTGCTCTATGCATTTAGGTGAAAGAACCATTTTTTACCAATCATGTATGTTCTGTCTAACAACACCTCTCTTTATTGTTCCTATAGAACGGAAAATTCCACCTAGTTTTACCAAAAAGCCTTCAGGAACTATTGAGGACACTGAGGGCAAAATGGTGAAGATTGAGGGTCGTGTAGCTGGATCACAGCCCCTGACAGTCAACTGGTATAAAGATGACATGGAAATCTTCACCTCTGACTTTTATGATGTAACCTTCAAGAGCAGCCTGGCTGTCCTGTGCATTAAAAAATCTCAACTGTCAGATAGTGGAGCATATATGTGCAAAATCTCCAACGAAGCTGGCACTGCCTCTTATGATGTGTCAGTTAAGATTACAGGTATACAGCTGGTTTCTATGTCAAACTTTTCTTATTTCTGTTGTCTAGTTATAAGTGTGCTATTGCTTGAAAAAAAGTACTGTGGCAGTACTGTGGTACAGTGACAGTATTACATGGTAATTTCATGGGACTAAATTTCACTATTATGGGAAATACCTTAGAGTACCATGTAATTACCATTGTAGTCTCATAATGTTTTCTTGTAAAAGATTTATGGAGTATAAAAATGTGAAATGTCCTGTTATAAATGAGTCTCTGTATGTAAACATGCATGCATGTATGTATCAAAAAGGATTGAACATATTTGTAAACATGCTCATAATTACTGTATTTTCTGAATACAGAGCAAAAGGTACCACCAAGCTTTGACTTGCCTCTTAAACCAGTGACTGTGACTGAGGGTGAGAAACTTACCCTCAGCTGTCATGTACGTGGATCTCCTCCTCTAAAGATTCAGTGGATGAAGGACAGGCGGGAGCTTTCTTCATCTGAAAATACAAAGATCACATTTGTTGATGGCACTGCCACATTGGAGATGATCCATGTATCTAAAACAGATACTGGAGATTATCTCTGCAAAGCAACCAATGAGGCTGGCAGTGAATTCTGCAAATCTAAAGTCACTATCAAAGGTATTTTTATGTTTGTGTAAGATACATTAAGTTTTTATTGTCCTCGGTAATTCTTTCTTTTTTGCCTGCTTTTATATTTCTTTTTTTATTTGCTTCATCCTAACCTTGCCATTCTGTTGGCTGTTTGCCAATATTAGAATCTTCTAGTAATTATTATTCTTTCATTAATCTAATTCTGTCTTCTGGTTCTTTCTTGGCCTGACAACAGATTACTTTTGTCAGGGCAAGTACTTGCTTGTTGCTTACAAACACGTCTCAATGATTTGTTTTGGCCAAATCTGCTTCTTTGCAAATGTTTCTTTGGCATTCTTATTCCTGCAGCTGTGCTTTTTGAAAAAGTGAAACAGATCTTGTGTTTTTCTTGTCTAAAATGTTTTAGACCTGGATCTTGAATATCTTAAGTTAAAAAAAAATGTACGTATCTCACTGCAATATCCCATCAAAAGTTTCAGAGAAACCAGGAGCTCCTGCCCCGGCACAGGCGGCCCCTTCACCACCAGAAGCAGTTAAAAAGTTGGACAACCTGTTCTTCATTGAGGAGCCAAAGAGTGTCCATATTGTTGAGAGTAAGTGACTCTCCTTTTCTTTTTTAGGGGTGAACTGTGTTAAAATGTAGAAGAAAGTGTTATTGATGCTATGTGTGATTTATGTTTTTGCAGAGGGTACAGCTACGTTCATTGCTAAAGTTGGTGGTGATCCCATTCCCAATGTGAAATGGATGAAGGGCAAATGGAGGCAGATGACTCATGGTGGCCGCATCAGTATTGAACAAAAGGGCCAAGAGGCCAAGATGGAGATCAAAGAGGTGACCAAATCTGACTCTGGTCAGTACAGATGTGTTGCTTCAAACAAACATGGAGAAATTGAGTGCAGCACCAACTTGAATGTTGATGAGAAGAAAGAGACAACTTTAGAAGTGGTGAAACTGAAGAAGTGAGTACCTGTCAAATTGCAAACCATCCTCAAGGACCCCCCTTGTCAAACATTAGTTATAGACATAAATATATGACTGAATAAGTGTCTAAATACTGATTGTTATTATAACAATAGATTGTAATTATACTGATTGATCTAATTGTGATTTATTCTGCATGATTTGTGCATACATTTGAGCAGTACAAGCTGTGAAACACTAATTTAGTGTGAAAACAATTCAAAGATTGCCTGAGTTGTGTTGTTTTGTTTTATCAGGACTCCATCTAAGCAGAAAAGCCCCAAAGAGGACAAGGATATTGACATTGTTGAGTTGCTTAGAAATGTTGATCCCAAGGAGTATGAGAAATATGCTCGCATGTATGGCATCACAGACTACCGGGGTCTCCTTCAGGCTATTGAGTTTCTGAAGAAGGAAAAAGAGCACGAAAGTGGAAGACCGGTAAGATTGATTCAGATAACAGTACAACAGCATCAGATATTTTCTTTTAAAAGATAAGACCAAGCATATTGCTTCTCTATCAATTTTGAGATGTATTTTTATGATATTTTGTTTTGATTGAAATTAACAAAGTGGACTGTAACCTTAAGCTTTTCATAAGCATTTCTTTGACACATGATAATATTCCTCTTAATTGAAAATGTTCATAGTTTTACTTAAATTAACCAACTTGATCAAGAAAGGTTCTAGTGTCATTTAACTTTCAGAGACTTACCTTTCAAGTCAGGAATGAAGGTAAGTTATATTAATTGTTTAAATGCTTGGATTTATTACATTTCAGGAAGTGGAAAGTGGTGCAAGAGAGTCTGAGGAAGATTTAGCTAAACTTGTTGCTGATTTGCAGAAGAGGATGGAACAAACAGAGGTTTGAAATCTGATTCTGTTATTTGTATTAATTTCATGTATGTCACGTGCATTTTTTACAGTATATAAATACCGTAAAAAAATGCATTTAAAATACACGAATGCCATTATATTTTATAACAAAACATCAAACCAAGTGGCATATGTTTGAAAGAATTATAGCGCAATCATACTTTTCAAATAAAGCATTTCGCAAAACATTTGTTGGGTATTTAATGATACGCTGATATACTGTTAAAAAATGACTAGTGTATTTAGAAACTTTCTGGTTGTCAAACTTTGCTGAAAGATGTCTATAGTTAAAGATGTCTATAGTTAATATAGTTCTGTAAATAATACAGAAGCATCTTAAAGAAAATATGCTATAAAAATAGTTTAACATTATACCCAGGTCTGAAGAGAAAATCATGAAAACCAGTAATTATCATTTATTTATGCATGGTATCTTCAAAGCACTATTGAAAAAGAGTAGAGAAATGTAAAATAACTATGCTAAATCATTACCATTCTCAACGGACTTATTTCACAACATGGCCCCTTGCAACATCTCAAGTCAGCAACTCGGTTATTAGCTAGAATTCAACTTGCTAAATGCAGAACCAAATTAAATCAACTTTGGTTAATGTCCAAATACTGTGCAAATATTTTTTGGAGCCAGTGTATGTCATTTACAGAGTGTTAATGTGTTCTTTTGTTTTCTATGCAGCCTGTCACTGTGGTACGTGACATCACAGACCAGACAACTACTGTTAAGAAGGAAGTTGTGTTTGAATGTGAAATCAAGATTAACTACCCCGAAATCACACTGTCCTGGTACAAAGGAACCCAAAAACTTGACAGTAGTGACAAGTATGACATCAAAATTGTGGGTGATCGTCACATCTTAAAGATCAAGGATTGCCAGATGAGAGATGAGGGCAATTATCGTATTGTGTGTGGCCCACATATCTCCAGTGCCAAACTGACAGTGCTTGGTATGTAGCAACATCATTTGATTCTCCCTTTAGTGAAAGCACTAAACTATATCCTATACTGTACGTTTTTACAATATTGACCTTTATTCTTTCTGCAGAGGCTGAAGTGGAACAGCGTATGCAGGATGTGGCTGGTAAGGAAGGCCAAACTTGTACATTGACTTGCCAGTTCTCTGTACCTAATGTAAAAACCCAATGGTTTAAAAACGGGAAGCTTTTAGAACCCCACAGCAGATACACATTTGCTGTGGCAAATTACACTCAGAAGCTCTCAATCAAAGATGTTAGACCTGAAGACCAAGGAGAATATACCTGCAAATATAAAAATCTTGAAACAGCGGCAAATCTTTGGATCGAAGGTTTGTATAGATTCACTGTCAGACTTATGCTTACTGTAAATGATATCCTCTACTAACCTCTTTTATCATCTTCTGTGACCTCCTCTTCTTCACTTCTTATGGAAAAACTCTTCTTATTTCAAATGCCCGGGATATTTTGCCTTTACATTTTCCTGGCTTTCTTTAATACCAAATCTTTATGGACTATATTAGGCAGACAAAAGTTTCCGGCATTAGATTCTAGTCCTAATCATCCACCTTGCGTTATCTTTTTCTAGCCAAGCAAATACATTTCACCAAACGCATCCAGAACATTGTGGTGCGAGAACATCAGTCAGCCACTTTTGAGTGTGAGGTGTCTTTCGACAATGCTATTGTAACATGGTATAAGGACACTTGGGAGCTTAAAGAGAGTCCCAAATATACCTTCCGAAGTGAAGGGCGACGCCACTTCATGATCATCCGCAACGTTACCTCTGCCGATGAAGGTTTGTGGAGTTCCAGTGCGGGACCATTTTTCGTTTCAATAATATTACATAAAAAGGCCCATTTAACCAAATGAATAATCCTTTAGGCGTGTACTCGGTCATTGTCAGATTGGAGCCCAGGGGTGAGGCTAAAAGTACAGCTGAGCTTTACCTGTCAGGCAAAGGTCGGTACAGCTGTCGAGCTCCAGCATTTACTTAACTAACAATCTCTAAAATATGAAGGCTTCTTACAGTTTTTTTTTCTATTTTTTTTTTCTCAGAAATTGATATAGAAAGGGTACCTTATGGTAAGTATGTGTCATTTTTAAGCTTTTTTTTAACACCTATAGTACATACTGACAGATTATTTCACCAGATCATTAAATTATATAAGTAAACTTAAAAATGTTAAATAACACTCACGCAGACATCCCAGATACATCAATACAAGTGCCTGAAGCAGCTACATTAACCATTGAAGGTGAGATTGAGATTTTAGTAAAATTACTTTAAAAAAATCTATCCTCAAAATCAGTGATAGTTACTCATACATTTATTATTTTTGATAAGCTGAATCTTCCATGGAATATTACCATTACGAAGAAAAATTGGAAACACAAGGTAAACTGCATAATTATGAGAATAAAACTAACTTTTTCACATCACCCTTTTCAAATAGTATCATTCACTAAAACTGACAAAAATTCATTCACTATGAAAATCGTTTAACTTCATCTGTTTTAACCATCTACTGTATCTGTTCAACAACAACAACAAAAGAAATTAAAAAGAATAACACTTTTCTTTAACAGTTTTGTTTTGTCTGTTCCCCAACTTCTTGCGTGAAATAACGAAATAACATCAATATTTGAAGTATTCCTCTTTGGACACGTGTAACAACTTTTTACCCTTTACCAGAGTATGTGAGCTGGTCAGCGGAGAGTGTTGTAGAGGAAATATCAGTCACAGGTATTACTGAGAGCTTTTGAGTCTACAAATATAATTTCTAACCCTCTTTCCACTTTTCTTTGCCACATAATATATTTTTATGTCTTGTATATATTTGTGTCATTCTTATTAATGTCTGTATCCCCATTTGTTTTCATCCTGTCCTTACAATGTACCATTGAGTTGTGCTGTATGTGTTGTGTTGTCGTCAAACATTTACCAGTCTGACTTTGTTTATATGTGTAACTTTACCAACGTAAATATTTCTGAACAGATTTGTTAAGTTTTTTCGTTTTCATATGTTTCTCCAAAGTCAGTTTTTATGGTAATTAGGGTGATTATTCTAAGGACTTTCTTTGTCTCATTAGCCCCAAGGGTCCCGATCGAAGAGGCTGTCATTAGAAAAACCCTGGGAATGAGAGAGGAGGCTCCAACGACAGGTACTGAAAGAGAAACAGCTTGGCTGCTTTGCTTCTTGTTGGCAAACATGCTTACATCATCCCATTACGTCTGTCATTTTTATGTGTCTCTTTGTAAAATTGTGTGTTTACTTTCACCTTAATTATGCCGTGTCACGTGTTATCAGTGTTGCGTTCTGTTAATGTTTGTGATATTTGCTTCTGTGCAGATTTATGAACAATTTTTGTATAATAATACATTTTAAAATATAATGTTGCGCATAAATTTATATTTTGCATTACTTTTTTTGCTTTTTGAATTTTCTTAATTTCAATAATGCTTCGATGCTATTCTGTATTGTGTGGATGTATCAGTTTGTCTATGTGTTAATGTCAGTGATATCTCTGTAATTCTTGCCCTAATGCTTATGCATGGTTGCTTTCAAAGCTGAAGCTACTAGTTTGATATTATAGAGTTAATTGTTCTTAATATTCTCAAAGAATTCGAGGAGCCTGAGCCATCTAAACCAGTGGAGATAATTCCTGAAGTACCTGTGAAAGGTATGCAGATGTCTGTCCAAAGTGCTCCAGTGCTGTTTTGTGTCTATAAGTTGCTGTTTTAATCAATTTTTGTGTGTCTGTAGAGCTCTTTATAAACATTCTTTATGTTCTATCTGTGATGTTAATTTTCTGTAGTGTTATTTTTTCGTCTAATTGAATATTCTTACAACATATGTAATTAATTTTTGCCCAAAAAGCCAAAAAGCCTGTGGAAGAAATAGTTACTGCAGTTACATTGCCAGAGCCAGTTGAACCCCCCAAAGCAAAAGGTATGGAAAGAACACATCATTATTTTCTGTTCTGTCTTATGTGCATATACCTTTTAAGCGAATCAAGTCCTTTTTAAGTCCTTTTGTGAATGTACAGTAGACATTTTGTTTAAATGTTGGTTTATATGTTATTACAGCAATGATTTTTTGACCAAATTGATATTTTTGTCTTTTTGAATTTCAGTTGTGACCCTCTTAATTCTGTTGATTGATGTTAAGTCTGTGTTCTTAATCTTACTGGACGTAACAGAAATGGTCAAATCTTGTGTCTGTCCTTTTTTATTTGTCTTGTCTTTGTTTTCTACACTTCTGTTTTCATTCATGTCTTAACTCTTCTGAAACTGTAGTAACTGAAATGTACTAATTCCAAAAATATGTGTTATATGAAGAAGTGCCACAGCCAAAAGCACCTGTAGCTCCTGTGCCTTCTGCACCTAAACCCGAAGAGCCTAAACCTGCACCAGTAGCTGAGCCCAAACCAGAACCAAAGCTTAAGCCTGACATTAAGCCCGAGCCAAAGCCTGAGCCTACGCCTGTGAAAAAACCTGAACCACCCCCAGCCAAAGGTACTGTTAATTGTTTATACTTCATCTTGTGTGGGATTCTTGTCTATGAGTTTTTCATATAACGTCTGTTGTTGCAATTGTCCAGCTTCCATTAGGAAGTGCATTGAATGTGACACTGTGTGAGTTCTTTGATGTGTGCTTGTGAAAATTAAACTGTAAACAATACAATGCATGTTCTTTGAAGTTCTTGTGGAGGAAAAGCCAAAACCAACAATTCCAGAACCACCAAAGAAAGTGCCAGCTAAACCTGAAGAAGCCATAGCTGTTCCGGTGGAAGAACCTCCAAAGAAAGGTATAGATTCGCTTTATTTCTGTTGTATGTATGTTTCTTTATTAAGAAGCCACATTCTTTTGAGGAACACATGACTTACAGTGGCTTTTGTTTATGTCAATGTCTTTGTCCTGCAATATTACTGGTTTTTGTTGAGTGCTTATTATTATGTACTGTTCATTGCTTACACTTTATTTTGTGTGGGTTTCTTGTCTTCAGGGTTGCATATACCTGTCTTTGATTTGCAGTCGTCCAGCTTCCATTAAGAAGCGTGTTATATGTGATACTGTTTGTTCTTTCATGTTTGCCTATGAAAATAATTATTTAAACCATACAATGCATGTTGTTTAAAGTTCTTGTGGAGGAAAAGAAACCAAAACCACCAGTTCAAGAACCACCAAAGAAAGTGCCAGCTAAACCTGATGAAGCCATTGCAGTTCCAGTGGAAGAACCTCCAAAGAAAGGTATAGGCTCACCTTTTGTAGGTAGGGCTGTTTTCTGTTATATGTGTGTTTCTTTTTTAACTAGCCACATTCATATGAGTAACACATGGCTTTTATGTTAATGTCTTTGTTCTGCATTATTACTGTTTTTTTGTTGTTGATGTACTCTCATGTTTACTATGTACTGTTCATTGTTTGTTTTATATTGTGTGGGTTTCTTGTCTACAAGTTTTTTATATACCTGTCTCAGTTGTTGTAATTGTCCAGCTTCCATTAGGAAGCATGTTTTATGAGACATTGTGTGTTCTTTGACATGTGCTTTATGAAAATGAATCTTTAAACCATCCAATGCATGCCCTTTAAAGTTCTTGTGGAGGAAAAGAAGCCAGAACCACCAAAGAAATTGCCAGCTAAACCTGAAGCCATTGCAGTTCCGGTGGAAGAACCTCCAAAGAAAGGTATAAATTCACATTTTGTATGTAGGGCTGTTTTCTGTTGTATGTTTTCTTTTTTAACTTGCCACACTCTTATTAGGAACACATGAATATACATTGGCTTTTATGTTAATGTATTTGTCCTGCAGTATTATTGTTTTGTTGTTGTTGTACACTTATTGCTATGTAGTGTTGTGTGTACTTTATATTGTGTGGGCTTCTTGTCTACAAGTTTTCATATACCTGTCTTTGTTGTGCAATTGTTCAGCTTCCATTATGAAGCATGTCATATGTGATATTGTGTGTCCTTTCAAATGTGCAAATGAATCTTTAAACCATACAATGCATGTTCTTTAAAGTTCTTGTGGAAGAAAAGAAACCAAAACCACCAATTCAAGAACCACCAAAGAAAGTGCCAGCTAAACCTGATGAAGCAATTAAAGTTCCAGAGGCAGAACCTCCAAAGAAAGGTATAAACTCACTTTTTGAATGTAGGGCTAATTTCTGTTATATGTGTGTTTCTTTATTAACTTGCCACACTCTTCTGAGGAACACATGACCTTACTGTGGCTTTTGTTAATGTTATTGTCTATGTCCTGCAATATTATTGGGTTTGAGTGTATTTCTTTATTGGGTACTGTTCATTGTTTATGCTTTGTTATGTGGGTTTCTTAAGGGCTTTTCATATACCCATTTTTGTTGTTGCAGTTGTCCAGCTTCCATTAGGAAGTGTATTGTATGTGACAATGTGTGTTTATGATGTGTGCTTATGAAAATGAATCTTTAAACAATACAATGCATGTTCTTTAAAGTTCTTGTGGAAGAAAAGAAACCAAAACCAACAATTCAAGAACCACCAAAGAAACTCCCCTCTAAACCTGAGCAAGCGATTACAGTGGAAAAACTTCCAAAGAAAGGTACAGACATACACTAGGTTTTGTAAGTAAGGCTGTTTTCTGTTGTATGTTTGTTTCTTTATTAACTAGCCGCTGTGAGGAAGCCTCTTGTGAGGAAGACATGACTTGTGGGTTTTGTTTGTTATTGTCTTTGTCCTCTAATATTATTGGGATTGAGTGTATTCTTATTGGTAGCTTCTACCAAATCTTTTACATCTTATGTCTTGATTTCTTATGTTTCTTAAGTCTTGTATATTTAAATAATCTTTCACTCATCTTGTCTCACTCTTAAAACGGTGCGATTTGAAGCATTGTTCTTAACTTAATATTCTTTCTAAGTACAAGAACCTTCCAAGAAGCCAGAGGTCCCTCCGTTATTGGCTACACAGAGAGAAGACTTGACTGAGGAAATAGATTATAAGAAACCAGATGCTGCTGTTCACAAATTAGAAGATAAAGAGGACAAAGTGCCTCAGAAGCGAGAGACTGTTGCTGGTCTCAAAAAAGAAGAAATTATAGACAAACTTCCTACAAAAGAGACTGTTCCTATCCCTAAAAAGCAGGAAAAGAAAGAGGTCCCCCTTCCTCCTAAAAAGGATGAAGTTGTACCTCAAAAGAAAGAGGTTCCTCTTCCTGCTAAACAGGATGAGGAAATATTACCTAAAAAGAAAGATGTTCCTCCTCCTAAAAAGGATGAAGTTGTACCTCAAAAGAAAGAGGTTCCTCTTCCTGCTAAACAGGATGAGGAAATATTACCTAAAAAGAAAGATGTTCCTCCTCCTAAAAAGGATGAAGTTGTACCTCAAAAGAAAGAGGTTCCTCTTCCTGCTAAACAGGATGAGGAAATATTACCTAAAAAGAAACATGTTCCTCCTCCTAAAAAGGATGAAGTTGTACCTCAACAGAAAGAGGTTCCTCTTCCTTCTAAAAAGGATGAGGAAATGTTACCTAAAAAGAAAGATGTTCATCCTCCTCCTAAAAGGGATGAAGTTGTACCTCAAAAGAAAGAAGTTCCTCTACCTGCTAAAAAGGATGAGGAAATTGAACCTAAAAAGAAAGAGGTTCCTCTTCCTCTTAAAAAGGATGAGGCAATTGAACCTAAAAAGAAAGAGGTTCATCTTGTTCCTAAAAAGGATGAGGCAATTGAACCTAAAAAGAAAGAGGTTCCTCTTCCTCCTAAAAAGGATGAAATTGCACCTCAAATGAAAGAAGTTCCTCTTGCTCCTAAAAAGGATGAAATTGTACTTCAAAAGAAAGAGATACAAATTTCAGAGAAGAAAGAAGAAAAAGAAATTGTCTTCATGGAAGAGATCACACGTCTACAGAAGGAAGTAATGACTCCTGTGCAAGTTGTAGAGATGAAAGAAGAAAGAGAAGAAATTTTCTTCAGAGAAGAAATTGCACATCAACAGAGGGAAGTATCCCTTAAATCAAAACTGGAAGAGAAAGAAGATATTTTGCCTAAAAAGAAGGAAGTAGTTGCTCTCACTAAAAAAGAAGAGGTCATAATGCCTCAAAAGAAAGAAGTTCCTCTTCCTGCTAAAAAGGATGAAGAAATTGTACCCCAAAAGAAAGAGGTGACCCCTACAAAAGGTATAATGATCTCAGACAACATCTCTTTTCTTAATTTTCTTACTCTTTGCCTTCCTGTCTTAGAAATGATTTTCTTTGAACTTCTTTTTATTTTATTGAACTGATTTCTTTATATTTGTGTAGTCCCATATGTTTGTCACTTGTCTCTTGTCCTGCTCTAGTTTGTTCTTATTCTTCTTCATTAACCTCTTACCACTCGCTAGAGTGATATCTTGATCTTATGGATGTGAATCTTACATATTTCGTACTCTCTTAAGTTGCGTTGGATTCAACACAGACAAAATCTACAACAGAAGAGTTGCAAAGAAAGCAGGATACAGTTCTTTTTCTACCAAAGAAATATGAGAAGACTGAAGGTACATAAGTCAAACATCATTGCAGTCTTTGTAATCTTTTTTTCTCTTGAACATCATCTTTATCTTCGTATTCTGTTAAAATCCCATCAAGTATACCAAGTACAGCAAACTTTAATGTCTTTCAAGTGAGTGAAACCAAACTCCAAAAGGTTCAAACTGTGCAAACACCACAACATCACTTAGGGTTTAGAGAGGTCACACCCTGTGAAAAGTACAGTTTATGAAATCACTGTGAGAGAATTTGTGTAAATTTTTATAAAACGCAATTGCTCTTAAATTGAACCTTTCTTAACAAGAAGAGAACTCAGAGTTGTTTCAAAGCCTGAGACAGTATTCTTTTCTTCATATTCACCTCTTAAATTATTTCTCTGAAGAATTCCACATGCAATTCAGACTGTTTAGTATTAAGTGTACTTCTTTGGTATATTTAGATTTATGATTCATTTCTCTTACAAAAGAACTGTCTCTCTATTGTCTATCAATCTCTTGGTTCCACTGTTGGGTACAAATTCTTCGCATCCAAGATCTTCAAGAAACCACTTCTGTCCGGAGAAAGGATGAAGACACACCATCAGACAGTCAGAAAATTGCAATGAAGTCACTTCTTTTGGAAGAAACCTCAAAAGAGGACATCTCTCATCAGAAAGCTGTATCACAAACAGAAATACTGTTTGACAGAAAACATAGCAAAGAAATTGACAGTTTGCAAATTTCAAAACTGGGAGATTCTTCAAAAGAAAGTATATTGTCTTCAGAGGAATTTAGAATGAGTGAAACATTTTCTGGTGATGAACCATCTAGAGCACTTGAAACAACAGGTAAGATAAAAAAAAAATATATATATATATATACAGTGCTTCAATTATGATTGTAAAATTGTGGCTATATGGTCACTGAGAGTTTTAGGGGTTTTGTACCTTTTATACTCTCTGTAATCAGTTAGCTCCAATTTCAAAATCATGAAACAAAAAAAAGGGTTTCAAAAACTGAGACAATATTAAATACTTCCACATTCTCCTTTTACAGAAGCTATTTTTAAACAACATACTTTTGAAGTGCAAGAACCTTCCAAGAAGCCAGAGGTTGTTCTGTTATTGGCTGCAGAGAAAGGGGATTTAATTGAGGACATGGGTCATAAGAAACTAGTTGCTGCAGATAGTAAATTAGAGGATAGAGAAGGCAAAGTACCTCAAAAGAGAGAGACTGATGCTGGTCCCAAAAAAGAGATTGTTGCTACCCCTAAAAAGAAGGAAATTGTGCCCCAAAAGGATGAAATTGTACTTCAGATAGAAAAGTTTGCTGTTTCTGCTAAAAAGGATGAGGTTCCTCTTCCTCTCAGAACAAAAGAAGAATTAGTGGTCCAAAAGAAAGAGGTTCCTCTTCCCCATAAAAAGGAAGAGGAAATTTCCCTTCAAAAGAAAGAGGTTTCTCTTCCTGCTAAACAGGATGAGGAAATGTTACCTAAAAAGAAAGATGTTCCTCCCAGAAAGGATGAGGAAATATTGTATAAAAATAAAGACGTTTTTCCTCCCCATAAAAAGGAAGATGAAATTGCACCTCAAAAGAAAGAGGTTCCTCTTCCTGCTAAACAGGATGAGGAAATGTTGCATAAAAAGAAAGATGTTTCTCCCAGAATAAATGAGGAAATATCCCCTAAAAAGACAGAGGTTACTCCAAAAAAGGAAGATAACATTTTAGCTGAAAAGAAAGAGGTCCATCTTCCCCTTAAAAATGAACAGGAAATTGCACTTGAGAAGAAAGAGCTCCCTCTTCCTGCTAAACAGGATAGAGAAATGTTGCCTAAACAGAAAGATGATCCTCCCAGAGAAGAAGAGGAAATTGTATTTGAAAAGAAAGAGGTGGTTCTTCTTCCCAGAATGGATGAGGGAATACTGCCTAAAAATAAAGAAGTTCCTCTTTCTCCTAGAAAAGATAAGGATATTATATCCAAAAAGAAAGAGGTTCATCTTTCAGATAGAAAGGATGAGGAAATTGCTCCTGAAAAGCAAGAGGTTATTTGTCCTCCCAAAATTAGTGAGGAAATATTCTCCAAAGAGAAAGAGATTCATTTTCCCTCTAAAATAGAAAAGGAAATTGTGTCTGAAAACAAAGAAGTTTGTCTTCTTCCCAGAAAAGATGAGGAGATTGTGTCTCAAAAGACAGAGTTTTGCCTCCTTTCTAAAAAAGATGAGGAATTTGTACTTAAAAAGAAAGAGGTTCCTCTTCTTCCTAAAAAGAATGAAGAAAATGTATTTCAAAAGAAAGAGGTTCCTTTTTCTTGTGAGGATGAGGAAATTGTAACTCAAAAGAAAGAGGCTCCTCTTCCTCCTAAAAAGGACGAGGACGCAGTAACTGAAGACATATCTCCCACACCCACAGCAGAAGTAGTAGTTCCACTGAAAAGGAAGCAGACTGTCAGTGATTCTAAAACAGAAGAAACTGTGCCTCAGAGGAAAGAGATAACCCATCCACTAATTTTGAAGGAGAAAGAGGAAAGTACACTCAAAAGAAAAGAGGTTACTCACTCTCTTGATAGGGAAGAAATTCCACACAAGAAGGAAGTGTCCTACATAATTAAACTGGAAGAGAAGGAAGATAATTTGCCAAAGCAGGAGGTTGTTACAATTCCTAAAACAGAAGAACTTGTGCACCAAAAGAAAAAGGTTATTTCTGAGCATAAACCACAGGGGAAAGATGATGCTCAGCCTAAAAAGAAGGAAGATGTTGTTGTCACTAAAAAAACAGATGCTATAGTACCTCAAAAGAAAGAGGTTTTTCTTCCATCTAAAAAGCTTGAAGAGAATGTTCCTCAAAAGAAAGAGGTGACCCCTACAAAAGGTATAATGACATCAAACAACATCTAGTTGTCTATTTCTCTTATCCTAAAACTTGGTTTCTTTAGTGTGAAAAAAAATTAGGACAAATTTTTTCGGACTAACCTCTTCTTTTTCCTGTCTTGAAGTCTTTGAATAATGTCTTGAATAATGTTTCAACCCCTGATTTTTAAGTATGTGTGTTTGTCATTTTCTCTGTTTTGTGTGTAGAAATGTTTTTTATTATGTTTGTTGTGTCTAATGGTAAAATTACAAAAATCAGATTTGAGGTTATAATGTACAATTTTATTTGTGATGTAAAGCAGCAGAACCGGAGAAGAAACCATCTCCAGAAAAGATACCATCTCCAGAGAAGACACCTGTTTCTGTGAAAGAAGTCGCACCCCCAAAAGGTACAGAGTACTGTGGGGATTCTTCAGCAAACTCTTTTATGTCATACTAAATTTTATGTTTCAGTTTGTCATGTTATGGTGGTCTCTTTTTGTTGTTTGTCCTGCTTTTTTCAAGTCAAATCTTTTATGTCTCATGTCTTATACATTGTTGTATTTCATATTTTGTTGTCAAAGTTTTATTGTTTGCTCATTGTAACTTCATACTGTAAATTCATGATTTCTGTCATAATAACACCTTAAAATTTTGAAATTTTACAGTTGAAAAGAAACCATCTCCAGAACCTGAAAGAAAGAAAGAACCTTTGCCAGAGCTTCAGGCAAAGACAATTTCCCCAGAAGGTACATTTTTGCTTGTGATATGTTTTGTCTAACAACAATGCAATGTTTCTTTAGCACATCCTAACCTCAATAGAGGGCCTTAACACACTGTATATTTGCTGTCATGTTTTTATGTTGTTCTGTTTCATTTGTGTGTTACGTGTCATTGTAACAAAATAGTCTTAATGATAAAAGGTTCATGCTTAGTGAACCACTCTTATTTAGAAAAATAACTTTATTAGTAGCTTTATTAGTCTTTAATTTTGTCACAATGTTGTGTTGTTAGGCCTCTTAGAGGGGCTAAAACATGTTCTGTCAAGTCTAAGTCTAAGAATGCATGTCGTTCTTGTTGTTTGCATGAGTGAATTCTTAATACAAATTTTCACAGCAAATATCTTCATATTTTGTGTGTGTCTTCATGTATCTGTGTCTGTCTCTTAACCTCGATAGAGGTTTAAAAGATTCTATTCTTTCATTACATTGTGTTATCTTCAATATCTTTCAACTTGAATTAATGTCAAAAAACACTATTTTAAGTTAAAGAGATCGATAAGAAAGCTGAAGAGAAACTCATCCCTAAGCCCAAGGAAGAGAAGATAATTCCAACAAAAGGTATTATGGTAACCACAAGTCTGCATCCTTGTACTGTGCTAAAAAGGAATGTCTAGTTTAGAAATCTCATCATGGCTTTGAAATTTCTTTTCAAGTACCTACACCTAAAGAACCAGAGAAACTAAAGCCTGCTCCAAAGGAAGAACCAGTACCAATTGTCCAACCAGTGGAAGGTACTGAAACTGAAACTCTTCTTCAGAAAGTATATACTCCCACTGTTTATAAAATATATTTTGGTAATTATCTTTATTGAAAAAATTGTTGTTAATAACAGGTTGGTCATAATCTTATTCTTAATGTGTCATCTTAATCTTTTTCATACATTTTTTCTTAATTTCAGTAAGATGTGTGGTAATGTCTGTCATGTTGTGTCTTGTATGTGCTTCTGGTATGTGTAAGCTATTAAGTGATCCTCATAGTATCCCCATTCCACTTGAATGAAATGTCTTCTTTATCTCTCAGCAGTTTAACTCACAACCAGTTACTCACAAAACAGCATAAAATACTATGTGTACCAACATAGATTCACGTTTCGATTACAAAATGCCCGAGAAGCTTTTTCTGAACCTTTCCAGTATTTAATGCTGACCCGTTTCTTTGCACTACATAATAAAATATTGTTATTGTGACTTGTTTTAACTTTTTGTGGCGACTTTTCTAAATCAGATGGTGAAAAGGGACCAGTTTCTGCACCTGCTCCAGGAAAGAAAGGTAAGAAAATGAAATAATTACATTCTTAAAACTTAAAATCTTTTCTCACAGAGCATTTTCAAATGATATGTTCTCTTCAGTTGTATTTGTGATATTTTTTGGAACTGAATTTTGTTGTGTATTGAAATGTTTTATGTGTGTCAGTACCATCTTTGTCAGTTTGTCTGTTATTGATTGTGTCTTATAGTCTTTTATGTTTTGTCTTGTTATAGTTTGTTGCACTGCCAAAAGTATGTCAGTGTGTTAAATGTGATGTGTTTATAGTTGTTTGCTTTATAATGGCATAAATTTCCAAATCTAAAGGCAAAGTTCTTAAAATGAAGCAAGAGGAGGGAAGATTTGAAATTCCCACCTTAAAGAGAGCTACAAGAGTGTCCAAAGATAAAGACGAAGATCAGGAAAAGGTAAAACTGAAGAAAGTGCTCAAACCACAAGAGGAGGAATATAAGGAAGGTCCAAAAGTGTATGCTGAGGCTCACACTGAAGTTATGATAACTGAAAGTTATGAGGCAGAAATGCATTTTGAGACTTATGAAGTGACTAAGAGAGTTGAGAAATTTCACCCTGAGGTAGACGAAAAGATGCCTGCTGAAACTGAGCAAGCACCACCTCAGATAAAACCAGAAACTGAATTAGAAGAAAAAGCAAAAAAGACACCAATTGTAAAGGTTCCAAAGAAAGATACACCAGAGGAGCCTGGCTTAGCACTGAAAAAGGTTAAAAAGTTACCAGTAGACACGAAAGAACAAGAATCTGTCAAATTAAAACCTTTTGAGAAACCTGTAAAACCGCCAAGTGAAACCGAAAAAGACGCCAAAAAAGAAGAGAAAGGAAGAGAACCTATAACTTTTGACAGAAGTAGGGAACCAGTTACCTTTCAGAAAGGAGTCCAACCTGAAAAGGATGAGAAGCCAAAAGAACCTGATGTCCTCACAAAAAAAGAAGAGCCCCCTGTTCCTGACAAAAAGGTGCCAGATGAAGTTGCTGTTAAACCTGTAACCAGACCTCCCAAAGAGGAAACCCCTGCAGAGCCTAAAGAGAAATTAATTAAAGGTAAAGGTAAAATTCCACCTAAAGATCAGGAGCCTGAGGTGGTTCAACTAAAACCAATTCCGAAGAAACCTTCAGCTGGATCACCAAAAGAAAAGGAGGTTCCAGAGCCAAAAGAACGAAAACCAATTGAGTTGTCACCACTTACTAGGCCACCAAAAGAGGAAATTAAAACAGAACCAAGTATTCCACCAAAAAGAGTTGACAGTCAAGAAGCTCCAGATAAAGGTAAAGAGGTTGAGAAGATACCAATTATTGTACCCGTAGAAGACAAAAAGGCACCACCCAAAAAAGTTACGCCAGTAAAGAAGGAGATGACACCAAAGGAGATCGAGAAGAAGCCAATAGTCACCAAAAAGGGAATTTTGCCTAAAGAAGCTGAGGAGAAAGAAGACATAATTCTAAAACCAGTTGAGCGTCCAAAGAGTGGAGTAGAGCCCGAAAAGATTCCTTCACCTAAGGTTGAGAAACCAAAACCACCTGAACCAGTCTCTGTGGAGAGGAAGCCTAGTGAGGATTTGGCAAAGAAGCCTAAGAAAGTTTCACCCAAAGACTCAATTGAAGCTGTTATTTTAAAGAAAGTACCTCAGAAGGTTTCACCTAAGGAGGACAAATCTGAAGCAACTCCTCAGATCCCTGAAAAAAAGGAGATTCCAGCTATAAAGGAGCTGTCTCCTGTGGAGTTAAAAAAAGTGTCAACTCAGTTTGAAGAGGAAGTATTTGAAGAAGAGGTTGAGGTTGAATTTGAAGCTGAATATGAAGATGAAGAAGAAGCATGGGGATGGGAGGTTGCTTCTCGAGAGAGTTATGGCTCAGAAGGCTCTGAAGAAAGGTATTTGGAGGAAGGGGCGCTTGAGACTCCTGGGATGCCAGGGGGTAGACGAGGTGAGAGGGTGGCTGTGAACTACACCAATGAATGCCTCATTTTCCGTGCTATGGAAACCAGCTCCCTATTGTTATTTCTTTCACCCCAGATAATTTCCATGTCTACATTCATGTCCATCCACATAAAACTGCTAAATCTTGTCTGCCGCCTTCTTCATCTTCTTCAATCTTCATTGTGGCATGTGTGTTGTATTTTAATGTCTTTTCATCTTGTTTGTTGTTTATCTGTGTGTCTTCATTGATCTACGAAATATAACCACTGGTGGTAAAAATGGTCATTGCATTGGGATCATAATTTGTCATCTAACTTCTCATTAATTGGCAGCATGATTCTGTCATCTTCATGACCCTTCACTCCCATGTTTTATCTTTACCCTTTGTCTCTAAGTGTTTCTTCAGTACTGGAGATTTTAATTTAACTTAAAATACATTTTCCATGTTCATGAATTGGAAATAATTTATTTTTGTTTGTTCAGAGGGAAAGCCTAAAGAGGAAGCTGGAAGAGGCAGAGGCTTAAAACGTATGTTTATTCATTAAATTATGTTTATGATTTTTCTTCTCCCTCAGCCTTTTTAAGCTTTACTTTATACATTACTCATGACAGCTCAGCAAAACATGTATGCAAATCTGTATGTAATGTGCTTACTATGTGTAGAAGTATTAGTTCCATTTAAACCTCTTTTTGCATTACAGCTAGACAAACTCCATCTCCTGGTGATGCTGGAAGGGGTAGAGGGCTGAAGCCTGGTGCTGGTGGTGACAAACCTCCAGGAGAATCACCATTTGGTGCACAGCTCAAAGCTGTCCCCTTGAAGTTTGTGAAGGAGCTCAAAGACATTGTGTTACAGGAGGCTGAGTCCATTGGCTCCTCTGCTGTATTTGAGTGCCAGATCTCTCCATCTACTGCTATCACCACCTGGATGAAAGATGGAAGCAATCTAAGGGAAAGTCCAAAGCACAAATTCACATCTGATGGAAAAGACCGCAAACTGGCTATCATTGATGTTCAGCTTTCAGACACTGGAGAGTACACATGTGTTGGAAAGCTTGGCAACAAGGAGAAGACTTCAACAGCTAAACTTATTGTTGAAGGTGTGCATTGATTATGCATTGATTATGAGTAAAAACTGTGAATATACCAGCTTAGTCTTGTTCAAATATATATTCAAAAAATACTACCCAATGGATTGAGATGATCTTCTGTTTGTTTTTTTTTTCATTTGCTAGAGTTACCAGTAAAGTTCACAAAGAATCTGGAGGAGGAAATGTCTGTGATTAAGGGACAGCCAATGTACTTAACCTGCGAGCTGAGCAAAGACAGGGATGTTGTCTGGAAGAAGGATGGAAAAGAGCTCAAGCAAATTCCTGGCAAAATTCAAATCAATGTTATTGGATTGCAGCGCTCTGTGACAGTCCAAGACGCAAATGACGATGATGCTGGTGTTTACACTTGCGAGTGCGAGAACATCAAGACACAAGCCAATGTCAAAGTCATTGGTATGCTTATGGAAAACTTTATGGTTATTTATATTAGTTTTAAATAGTTCAATACAAAACATAACAAAACAAAATATTTACCTTTCCAGAAATAATCCGAGATTGGTTAACGAAACCTTTGAGGGACCAGCATGTGAAACCAAAGGCTACTGCCACATTCAAGTGCGAACTGTACAAGGATACTCCTAACTGGAAGTGGTTCAAGGGAGATGAAGAAATTCCCACTGACCCTACAGATAAGACTGAGGTGAAAAAGGATGGAAAAGATATCACACTTACAATCAAGAATGCTCAACCTGGTGATGTTGGAGAATATGCCATTGAAGTTGAGGGCCGCAGATATGCAGCAAAACTCACTCTTGGAGGTGTGTTAGGCAGCCTTATTACAAACCTTTCTACAAAAGGTTTTTTGTATTCCCCTAAATACTCTTTTTTGTCTTTCATAAATATAGAGCGTGAAGCTGAGATCTTGAAGCCTCTTGCAAGTGTGGAGGTGGTTGAGAAAGAAGAGGCCAACTTCGATACTGAAATTTCAGAAGATGATGTGCCTGGAGAATGGAAACTTAGAGGGCAGGTTCTGACAAGATCACCGGTAAGATTGTATATCGTTGAAAAAAGGCATTACTTTATATAAGCTATTTTACATGAGTAATTGTAATTTTTTTTTTTGTCCCAAGACGTGTGATATCAGAGCTGAAGGACATAAAAGATTCCTTACCTTGAAAAATGTTCAACTTGACCAGGCTGGAGAAGTCTCTTACCAAGCTTTGAATGCCATCACTACTGCAATGTTAACAGTCAAAGGTATGTTGTTGATGAGCATAAAATGCATGTCGAAACAAGAAATGCAGTGCAATGCAATGCAAAAAATGAAGAGGGTGAAAATAACTATCTTGTGATGACTGTTATTCACACCCATAGAAATTGAAATGGACTTCACAGTCCCATTAAAGGATGTTACTGTGCATGAAAAGAAACAGGCAAAGTTTGAGTGCACGATCACAAAAGATGTGCCTAAAGTCATGTGGTTGAGAGGATCTGATATTATAACACCAGACCAAAAATATGATATCATTGATGATGGAAAGAAACACATGTTGGTCATAAACCACTGTGAATTTGAGGATGAGGGAGAATATACTGTTGAGGTGCTGGGTAAAACATCAACAGCCAAACTGACAGTAGAGGGTAAGTTTTCATTCAGGCTATGTTTCAGTCATCATGGGGTCTTCTGAAAATGTGTTTGTTCACAAAATCACCGAGCTAAAATGGTTTTGCAATGGATTAACAAATTATAGGTATGCGGCTGAAATTCATCTCACCGATAGAGGATCAAACTCTTAAGGAAGGTAAAACAGCTCGGTTTGAGCTTGAACTGTCCCATGACAATGTACCAGTGACATGGTACAAAAATGAAACAAAACTGCATCCGAGCAGAACTGTACTTACGCATGTTGATGGAAAGAAACATATATTAGAAATCAGGAATGTCACTCTAGATGATACTTGCCAAATAAAAGCAGAGGCTAAAGGATTATCGACAACAGCAAACCTGACGGTGCTAGGTAACTTTTTATTTTTATTGTTATTATTATTTTGATGATAATGATGGTGGTAGTGGTGGTGGTAAGATAATTGGTCCTGAAATCTGTAATCTAGTGAACATCAGTTTGTTGGTATACAAGCTGTTTTATCTCACAAACTGTACATTATAGGTTCTCTAAACTTTCTTTTGTAAATTTTAATATAGAGGGAGATGCCTACTTCACAGTTAAACTGCAAGATTACACTGCGGTTGAGAAAGATGAGGTCACTCTTGACTGCGAGCTCAGCAAAGATGTTCCTGTGAAGTGGTTCAAGAATGAAATTGAAATTAAAGCCTCCAAGATGGTGACCATGAAAGTTGAAGGCAAACGAAGAATCCTCAATCTTAAGAGAGTTGAGAACAAAGACAAAGGATTATATGTTTGTGACTGTGGAACAGACAAGACTTCGGCCACCATGAACATTGAAGGTCAGTGATCAAGGTTATGTCCATGAAATGTAAATGTGTGTTTTTTTGTTTTGTTTTGTTTTTGGCTCCAGATTGATCTACACACCTACCTGAATTCTTTCAGCATTTACAGGTGTTACAGTTGTTTAAAAAAAAATTTTTTTTTTGATTAAATTCAGCTCGTGACATCAAAGTGGTGCGACCCATGTATGGTGTTGAGCTGTTCGATGGTGAGACAGCTCGTTTTGAGGTGGAAATTTCTGAAGATGATGTCCATGGCCAGTGGAAGCTGCAGGGAGAAGTCCTCTCCCCATCACCTGTAAGGGCTACAAAAACGATTTGAAATGGTAACTAATGTAACATTTGTGGGAATGGCATAACTGTGTTTTTGTCTGTGTGGCAACAGGATGTTGAAATCATTGAGGATGGTGCTAAACACATCTTAACTTTGTACAACTGCAAAGTGTCCCAGTCTGGAGAGGTTTCATTCCAGGGTGCCAATGCAAAATGTTCTGCCAATCTAAAAGTGAAAGGTACTGTATGCCTAAATTTTGTGCAGCCACTGCGTGATTCTAGATGAGTCATTCATAAAACTTTTTTGGCGACTGACCACTTCCTTAGCTGAGTAAAAGTGTGGAATAACTGACTCCTCACTTCTGGGGGAAACTGGCTTAAGGCAATTATATAATTATATAATTATATAATCTATTTAAATTTAAAATCTATTTATTTATTTATTTAATGTTTTTTTCCCCATTGGAACTAACTAGACTGCTTCTTATGTAATATAAATGTCACTTAAGTTATTGAAGTGACACAACAGAAACACTTTAGTACGAAATGTTTACAATTATGATTGAATAATCAGTTGATCAATTAGAATTATTTTATTTATTTAGATCTTTTTTTTTTAATTAATGCACAGAGCACAGTTTGAGAGCAACTGTTATAGATTATTGAACATTTTATGACATGTTTATGTTTAGGTGGATTATTTATTTTATGACATGTTTATGTTTAGGTGGATTATTTAAAGGGATGTTCTTTATATATTTTTGCAGAGCTTCCCATTACTTTTGTTACACCCCTGGCTGATGTGCATGTATATGAGAAGGATGAGGCAAGGTTTGAGTGTGAGATCTCAAGACAACCAAAGAGCTTCCGTTGGTTGAAAGGATCTCAGGAGATTACAAGCGATGATAAATTTGAGATACTTCAGGAGGGCAAAAGACACATTCTGGTGGTCAGATCTGCTGCCTTTGAGGATGAGGCTAAGTATATGTTTGAGGCTGAGGACAAGAGAACATCTGCCAAACTTGTTATCCAGGGTAAGGGGGAGAAAATAAATACATTATTTTAAAAATATTTTTGTTTCATAGAATTTTAAATACAACTGCAGCCAGATTGAATCAGGTGCTTGCATATTTCCCCAGGCATCCGTCTTGAGTTTGTCAGACCCATTAAAGATGTCACCGTTAAAGAGCGTGAGACTGCAGAATTCAGGATTGAACTCTCTCATGAAAAAGTTCAAGTCACCTGGTACAAGAATGATGTGCGTTTGCATCCAAGCAAAGTGGTGCACATGTCTGAGGATGGCAAGATCCATACTCTGTCCTTCAAAGAGGTGTCTATTGATGACACTTCTCTAATTAAAGCTGAGGCCCTTGGTAAAACCTGTGAGGCAATGCTCACTGTACTTGGTAGGTGTTTAAATATTTTGTAGACACTCTTAAAGTATAATACAGATAAATATTGAATATTAAATCGTACTGATAATCATTGAATTAAAATTAAAATCCTCTTGTATTTAAACAGAGGGAGAACCTTACTTCACCACCAAGTTACAGGACTACACTGCAGTTGAGAAGGATGAGGTTGTCTTGATGTGCGAAGTGAGCAAATCATCTGCTCAGGTGAAATGGTTCAAAGACGGCAAGGAAATCACTCCCTCTAAAAACGTCCTCATCAAGGCTGATGGAAAGAAACGTATCCTGACAGTGAAGAAGGCAGAGAAGGCCAACATTGGTGAATATGTGTGCGACTGTGGCTCTGACAAAACAGCAGCCAAGCTTAACATTGAAGGTATGCATCTTTTTTTATGTAGATCATGTTTGTTTTATTAATCCATATATAGATTAATAGATTCAAATTGATAAAATTATTATGAACTCCTATAACTTTGCCTCTCCTCTCCTGTTCTTTGCAGAACGTGATATTAAGATTGTCCGTCCACTGTACAGTGTGGAGGTCACAGAGACAGAGACTGCTCGCTTTGAGACAGAAATCTCTGAGGAGGATGTTCATGGTAACTGGAAACTCAAAGGAGATGCCCTCCACCAGTCACCGGTAATTTACAGATGCTTTTCGAACATTTTAATGTTTATCAAATTAAAATAAAATAAAAAAAAAAAAATCTAAATTTAAACCAAAAATAACGTCATTTGTGGCTTAGAACGACAGGTTGAGTTTAGGGTGAACTGTTCCTCTAAGAGCATACTATTGTGTTAAATTGTGCAATTTATTCAGATTTACTTTGAATTGTTCCCTGTGCTGACATGTTCCCGTATTTTGATATCATATTTTTTTTTTTTTTCATTTATTAGGACTGTGAAATTAAGGAGGAAGGCACCAAGCACATGCTTATCCTTTACAATGTTCGCATGGATATGGCTGGTGGTGTGGACTTCAGTGCTGCTAATGCTAAATCAAGGGCTCAGCTCAGAGTTAAAGGTGAGAATGATGAATATGATGCCGCCTTGTATATTTTGGATAAGCCAGAGAAAGTGTATCTCTGAGGACATACCAGAAACAATTAGTATTGAGTAACAAAGGCAGGTGATATGTGTTGCTTTTAAACACAGTATGTGAACTAAAGGCAGTTAAACTAGTCAGTCGCTGCAGTTTATGATTGGCTCGTAAATTATACTGACAGATGCCATGTAGTGATAACAGGGTGTGAAAAGTATTTATTATGGCAGGGATTAATGTGTTAGAGATAGCTTTGGCATACAATCAAATTTTTTTGTTTAGCTTTTTAATATTCTTGCTTTAGAAACAAGCAGAGACACTGTTATGACATGCAACCCTCAACCATGGCGAGGGATTTTATTTTATTTTTTTTCCATTTTATAAATTAAGTAACACTTAACATAACATTCTCCTTTTCCTGGAAAATTCCAGCAGGTTGATTGACAGTAACAGATTTCCTAGCAGGGTGTCATTACAGGGGTGGGCTAGTGGCCAATCAGAAGTTGCGGTTATTTTAGAAGCTGCATGCCATATGTAGAGAGTCTCTGTCAGTGATTGGCAGAGGCTTAACAGACGTACCTCCAAATTTTTTTTCTGACCATATACATCTTAAGGAAACTCAATATGCAAATGAAGTAGGCCCCCAACGCAAGTCCCTGTCTTGCTGAATCCCACTTGTCCTGGAGGCTTACAAGCTCCAGAGCAGTGGCCTGTTGTCAGTGGGAAAGCGCTATGTGGATTTGTAGTTGAAAGATTACCGGTGTCTCTTGGAACTTGGAGGTGACTAACAATGTCTTCTCCTGAATCCAAAGCACGAGTGATAGGCCTCTTGAGGCCTCTCAAGGATGTAACAGTGACAGCGGGAGAGACAGCAACCTTTGACTGCGAGCTGTCTTATGAGGGCATACCTGTGGAATGGTTCCTAGGGGGTACAAAGCTGGAACCAAGTGACAGAGTAAGTGTGCATGTTGTCCTTTTTAAATTCAACAGTCATTTGTGGTTTCTGGAAAATTTGTAAAGAATGAACTGTTGGTGTCACTATTTTGTGTACACTAATTGAACTGTTGATTAATTTAGAGATCGATCTGACAGTTTCATTGATACACTGCTAATGGAATAACAGTACAGGAAGATCAATTGTGGTAAACTGTTTTTAACATCATGTTTGGAATATTTAACAACTGCAAAACAACTATTTAGCTTTTCTCTACGTATTGCATGATAGTTCTTTACATCTGTCAGCTTTCCTCATATAAGGACCTGGGGGATCAGGATACCAGTTGAGCATTTGATCCGGGTTTTGAGATAACACACAGGGCTATTCTGCTCTGCAAGCGTTCCTCTGGTTATTTTTAACTGCTTCAAGACTGTATGTGCAGTGGCAGGTGGCAAGATGCCTTTTTTACAGCCACAGCTTCTATATACACGTAGAAATGGATGTATTTATTTATTTATTTATTTATGCGTTTTGTTGGAAGCGTTTAAATGTGTTTGTTATGTCATTTGCAGTGCATGTATGTGAGTTAGGTCTTCAGTCATTGCTTTGGATTTTATGTATTTTACATGATACTTTAATTAAAGTGTTGAGTGTTGTGTAGCAAATGAGTTTAGTAGAAGGCCACACATTTTGGTGACAACAGCTGTTCAAGATCTGTTTGTATTCCTGATATGTTTGTTTGAGAACTTGATTCTTATAACAGAGATTACAAACAAGTTAAACTGAACTAATGAACCCCAATTCTAACAGTTTTGATTATTTTGGGGCAGACAGGTCTTTTAGTTTTTCATATTTTTTTTCTTGCTTCTGCATCGTATTCAGGAAAGCGTTTAATAATGGGTTTACAGATATGGATTTCATATTATTGATTATTGTGCTATTATTATTATATAAAGACATTATAATGTTGTTTAACAACATGAAAATTCTAATACATATGCAAAACATTTTGGAAATGGTTATGTTAATTTGTATTTTGTTTTATTTTTCATTTTTATTGATGATTTAAGGAAGATGTTAATTGTAAACAAAACATATATAACAGTTAAAACATCTTATCTTATTTAACCTTAGCTTAGCTTTATTTGAAGTTACACAAGCCACTTGTAAGTGTCTAAATTGGCTTCCAGGGCACATAGTTGGGGCAGTAGAAGCAGAGGTGTGAAAATGAGAACAGTTCCTAGTGCTCAGCTGCTGATGTCTATTGCAGAGGGGCAGTAAATAGCCACCCCCACCCTTGACATGGCAAGAGTGCTTGATTTATCAGTTGGTTTGATTTGCACAGGTGGTGACCCGGGCAGAAGGCAGAAGTCACACGCTGACCCTTAGGGATGTGAAGCTGACAGAGGCAGGAGAAGTAAAACTCACTGCAAAGGACTTTGTGACACAGGCTCAACTCATTGTAAATGGTGGGTGTCATTCGTTCACAATTGCAGATTTAATTGCACCTTTTTGCTAACATGCATCCTTCATAAAATTAAACAGCTGAAAACATGTTCACATTGAGCTGAAAATATCAGCTATTCTAGTAGTGTTGTAACTGAATTGGTACTGTGTTGGTAATTGTTACTGCTCTTATTGGAGCTCAGGTGATTGTCACAAACATAAAAAAAACTTTTAAATGTCTGTGCTAAGAATTTTTTTTTTTTTTTTTTA
>JAFVLL020028343.1:0-15846 GCA_021397915.2 Tor tambroides
CCAAGCCCTTCTCGGTACTTGTGTTTTCAGCCATATCTGGGAGGGGGCGCATATAGAGTAGACAGAGGTGGCACACCATCGCGGCCGCTGCCATCCATCCCGAGAGCCTCTGATATTCCTTCAGTGCCATGGGACGGCCCAGACTGAAAGCATTCAGGGCGGACATTAAATCTCGTATGCGCTCCTGACCCAGGCGCGCTCTCATCGAGATCGAGTCCAGTTGCACCCCCAGATACGTGATCGACTGGCTGGGGCGTAACATGCTCTTTTGTTTGTTCACACAGAGACCTAAACTCTCCAGGTGAAGCAACAGAATGCATTTGTGGCTGTTGAGCACATCCTCCACATGGGCCAACACCAGCCAATCGTCCATATAATTCAAGATGCATATTCCGCTCGCTCTCAGATTCCGCTCGCTTTCACATTTCGTAAACGTGTGTGGTTCGCGAGGATCTGTTTCAGCGTTTTCATTTTGAAAGTGCATTTGTATAATGCACGGTTGATGGGTCTCTGGTCTAAAATCGAATGGAGCCCACCATCTTTCTTTGGAACGACAAAGTAGCGGCTGTAGAACCCACTCTCTCTCTCACTCAGCGGGACCACTTCTATCGTGGGTTTCGCGAGGAGATTGAGAGATTCTTATCTCAGCCCCCCCTCGCTGTGAGCCGGAATTGTCAACGTAACCACGCCGTTGAACCGGGGTGGTCTGCGCCAAAACTGAAGCGTGTAGCCGTTCTCTATTACATTCCGCAACCAATCTGAAATGCCCTGAATGGATCACCATGCGCTCGCAAAATGGTATGGCCGCCCTTCTTGAGGTTTTACACGAACAGAAGGCTCTGGGTCCCACTTTGATGCCTGGTTAGAAGCAGACGACGATCTGCTTCGTGTTGGGGGCTGCCCTGCAGCCCTGCACGGCAGGAAGTGACTCATTGCCTTGGAGCGTTTCTGTGCTTTGGAGAAACACTCCGTGATAGCCTCCATGGCGTCTCCAAAGAGGCCGGAGGGAGATAAAGGAGCGTTGAGCAGCGCCTTCCTGTCCGCGTCCTTCAGCTCAGTGAGTGTCAGCCACAGATGTCGGTGGAGCACCACCATGTAGCCCATGCTCCGTCAAATCGCCTGAGCCGTTTTCTTTGTGGCTTTTAGTGCAAATACGTCGCAGCGCGTAGGTCCTTAAAAGCCTCGGGATCTGCTCCACCTTCGTCCAAGGCTTTCAGGAGCTGAGCCTTAAAATCTTGGAGCACTGCCATTGTGTGAAGCGCCGAGATCGCTTCTCCCGAGGCAGCGTTTGCCTTGTTCGCAATGTAAGCGGTCAGACGGCAGGGCCTCGATGGCAGCGTAGCACCCGCCTTCAGAGAGGCAGAGGAGGGACAGAGGTGCGCAGCGATGGTTTCCTGGATGGGCGGAATGCGTGTATATCCCCAGGCTTCCGCCCCGTCGACTTTGGTGAAAATCTCTGACCCACCGGCATGAGTGCGAACCGATTGGGGTGCAGCCCACGCCTTAGCGACCTCGTCTTGCAAGTCAGGGAGGAATGGGGCTTGCTTCCTTGAATCAGCAGCTTGGCGGCCTGAGTGAAGGAACCACAAATCCAGCTTGCTCTTAGCTGGTTCGTCGGGGGATTCCCACTCCAGATGGACGAGCTCGTCCTGGAACGCAGCGTGTCCCTCCACTTCAGAGCGCTACTCTGGAGTGTGGGCCCAGTTCTTCCCATTGTGCCAAACGAGATAATCTCCGAAGCACCAGGAGTGGGTCGAAGACTCTCTTCAGTAAAACACACCGGAGAGCAGGGGGGTGAATCACGCCTTTCTGTGCGGTCACCCACGTGTGGCTGCAGTCCCACCAGCGGCTCGCTGAGGGAAATCACAGAGGGTGATGTTCCTCCGGGCCCTAAGCACCCACACTGAGAATTCCTAATTTTTTTATTACAACCTGAATTCCGGAAATGTTGGGACGTTTTTTAAATTTGAATAAAATGAAAACTAAAAGAATTTCAAATCACATGAGCCAATATTTATTCACAATAGAACATAAATAACATAAATGTTTAAACTGAGAAATTTGACAATTTTATGCACAAAATGAGCTCATTTCAAATTTGATGCCTGCTACAGGTCTCAAAATAGTTGGGATGCTGGCATGTTTACCATGGTGTAGCATCTCCTCTTCTCTTCAGAACAGTTTGAAGATGTTTGGGCATTGAGGTTAAGAGTTTCTGGAGTTTTGGTGTTGGAATTTGGTCCCATTCTTGCCTGATATAGGTTTCTAGCTACTGAAGAGTTTGTGGTCATCTTTGACGTATTTTGCGTTTAATGATGCACCAAATGTTCTCTATAGGTGAAAGATCTGGACTGGTGTCATCTGAGGGCCTGAAAACCACGGCACCCAACAAAGGTCTTCGGCCTTGTCCCTTACACACAGAGATTTCTCCAGTTTCTCTGAATCTTTTGGTGATGTTATGAACTGTAGATGATAAGATTTGCAAAGCCTTTGCAATTTGACATTGAGGAACGTTGTTTTTGAAAGTGAAAGTGATGTGACATACGGCCAAGTATGGTGACCCATACTCGGAATTTGTGCTCTGCATTTAACCCATCCAAAGTGCACACACACTGCATTTAACCCATCCAAAGTGCACACACACAGCAGTGAACACACACACCGTGAACACACACCCGGAGCAGTGGGCAGCCATTTTATGCTGCAGGAAGCAGTGGGTGGTTCGGTGCCTTGCTCAAGGGCACCTCAGTCGTGGCATTGAGGGTGGAGAGAGCGCTGCACATTCACTCCCCCCACCTACAATTCCTGCCGGCCCAAGACCCAACTAGACTGACTCTCTAACCATTAGGCCACGACTTCCCCTCTTTTTTTTTTCTTTTAAAGAAAAAATACTTTTTAAAGTATTCCACAATCTCTGAGACTAAAAAGAGACTCTGCCTCTCTAAGACATCCCTTTTATAGCTAATCATGTTGCAGACCTGATGTCAATTAACTTAATTAGTTGCTAGATGTTCTCCCAACTAAATCTTTTGAAAATTCCTTGCTTTTTCAGCCCTTTCTTGCCCCTATGCCAACTTTTTAGAGACCTGTAGCAGGCATCCGAGAGGCTCAGGAGTGACATTTGGCTGCACCTAATGATTATTTTGATTTATATTGATTAATCTGGGAGGTACGTCTTATTATGCCTTGTTAATCAGATAAAAACTTATATATTTTTACAAAAAGTTATTACGTCCTGCACAAACACATTAATTTATCTGGATTTAATAATTATAACATTTTATACTGCATTTCAACAGATGATTTACATTTAATGCTTTCATAAAAATATAACTGCTTGTGTTACATGTACAATTTAAAACCTACAATTAATGTCCAATATAACGCATAATAAACATAGCAAAATGTATATTTCAATCAGAAGTATTGCACTCTGTAGTGCACCATTTGTTTGAGGCACATGCCAGTGCTCCTTCAGTGAAGCCTGTGAAATTTAAGGAAATTTCAGGTTGAGCCATTATTATGCAAAATGGAAGTACTTGCAGAATTTCTAACAATTACAGCTAAGCATATAACTGTAAGATGAAATGTTTCAAACACTTTAAACAGCCCATCTGTCACAGCACCTGGCAGCCTCATGAAAGTATTTATAGTTTTCATGTGACATCACACTCTTATAGAAAAGCCCATCTGGGGCACATAATGTACTAAGACAGTGATATTACAAGACCAAACTCAGTATAGACCGTTTGAGGATGCATACGATATACAGGCAAACAGATGAGCCCAGAATTAAGTGCTATAAGATGACCAAATTCAGTGAAATCACATAAAACAAGCACTACAAAGTAATAAAACAACACAAATTATAGATATAATTAATATTTAATAATGTTTACATGTAATAAACACTTTCAGTTGGTTTGTAAAAGGAGTCTGAGGTTGTGCTATGTTCTCATTGAATTTACACTGTTCTGACCAGCAGATGTCGCCAGCTTGTGGTTTTATAAATTATTTGAAATAAATAATAAATAAATATCATTTAAATTATACATTTAATATAAATATATTTGTGTTAAGTCAATACATTTACAGACCATTGCATTAGTGGTATAATGTGTTTGGACAAACATTAACAGTGGGTTTTTTTATATTACACTTTAAGTGATACATTCTGCTACAACAGGAACAAAGTGAATTATGATAATACTGTATATTAGATTTTAGTGCAAATTAATATGCAGTACAAATTAATAAACAGCAGGTTTGAAATGATCTGACATTGTTTGCTCATTCAGCAGTTAAACTGTGTAACTCTTAAACTGTTGAAGTTCATTTCGAAACAGTACAATTAATAAACATAACAATACTGACCTCACAAAGAAGGTCAGAAAGGTTTTGTGGGGACTCTGTTCACTGACTGACTTCTTAAACCCTCATTAAACCCACTTGTTAAAAAAGTTTACAACACTAATCTCATTCCAGACCTCGTGAAATTCCAACCCAGCAATAAACTCTGAATTTTTTCTCAGAATTGCGAGATATAAACATTTCTCTCTGAACTCTGAGTTTATCACACTTCTGTTTTTGTCGGATGTCACAGAGTTGTGAGGACAAATAACCATAAAGAGTTTATGGAGAGAATGATGTCAATGTATCTCTCTTCACTGACACGGTCTCTCTGAAAACCATAAGAAAGTCACAGAAAGAGTTAAGAAAGGATTGAAGGAGAGTGAGAGAATGAATCTGCAGCTGCTGGAAGGGGAAGTACAGATGAGAAGCTTCAATGAAACTGACCTTGAGACAATATCACACTGATATTTTATTATGACACACACTGAGACCTTGTTATTAGGCTCCAAAGTGTTTCCCTCTCATTCATGTGAACTGTTGCTGTTACAGGACCTGTGTTACGAGGTTGAGTGACCATCAGGTGTCATTCTGTCCTTCACGGGCTGTCGTTTCTGCTGCTGTGCCCAATAATGACCCTGATTCCACCAGTAGGTACTTACTGTATATATAGCTAAGAAAATGTCTAGTCATTTTGAAAAATGTGTGTGAACTGGTTTAGCAAGTGAGAACTCAAGTGTCAAAGAACTTTACTGAAATTATTAAAACAGATGAATCAAGAACACTAATCCCAACACAAAATAATTAAAAATGAATTAGGAAGATCCTGATTACAGCTAATTTTCATTGACTATTTTTTATTTTTTTTAAATGAATACTTTTATTTAGCACGGATGCATTAAATTGATCAGAAGTAACTATAAAGATATGTAAAATGTTACAAAATATTTCAATTTTAAATAAATGCTGAACTTTTGAACTATTTAAAAAAATATATCACGGTTTCCACAAAAATATTAAGTACCACAGCTGTTCTCAACATTGATAATAAGAAATGTTTCTTGAGCAGCAAATCATCATATTAGAATGATTTCTGAAGGATCATGCAACACTAAAGACTGCTTTCACAATATTACTGTTTTTACTGTAGTCTGAGTACTGTATTTGTAGATCAAATAAACGCAGCCTTGCTTATTTGTAGTGTATATAACTCTTTTCATGTTTGCACTGCAAATATATCACTACATTTCTTCATATTTTCATATATTTTAAATATTTAAAATTTTGTATCTAAAAACTTTTTTTTTAAATTATTTGATAATTTGCATAATGGTTTTACCAAACCAAATAAATGCACACAATATGATTTTGGTCTAAATTTGTTTTTTTTTATTAATTAGCCCACTCTCTGCTCCAAAACACTGCTGTATGATCTCAGTGCAACGTAACAAACACAAACACATAATACTGAACAACATCAGCACACTGGCAGATAACGGTCAGTCAAGCACAAGCTCGCATGATTATCTTGTGCGCCTGAGGCCTTCTTCTGAAATATAATTACACTGAGAGAAGATCAGCATTATTACTGCAAGACAGTTGACATGTGCAGGCTCTGGTGTGGCTGAAGTGGGATGACACTGTGTATGTTAATGGCATATGGGTGCTCTGCTGTGTAGTATGGACTTGAATGATTCTCTTGCTCATGACAGAGCGAACACTACTGTGTGTGTGTGTGTGTGTGTGCGCGCGTGTGTGCACGGCAGTGTTGTCTGTATCTGATCATTTGCTAGTGCTGGCCAGGATATTAAATGACACTTTCATATAACAGTGTGTTTTTATTCTCTTCTGCCTTTGGTAGAAGTCTGGCTTCATTCTCAGGTGGAAGGAACTCGAGGTGATGTCGACCCCAGATAGGTGTCGTCAGATGCTGCCAACGCTGAACAGAGAAACACAGAGTCACACAAACTGAACACCACTACACACAACAACAGACCACAGATTCATACAACTACTGCTGAGTAACTAGAAGTGTTTTGGCATCAAATGAGTTATCAGTAAATAAAACAAAAATGATATTAAAAAAACAGTTTTGTTACTTAAAACGAAATAAACATTAACTGAAATAAAAGTGAACTACTTTACGTACCACTAAAACTACTTCAGATCATGAGTAGCTTTTAGCTTGATATGCTCCAGAGTAGTTTTTTTTGCATGATAAGTAAAGTAGCAACACACACATGACAGTCGTACCTCCATGAGAGAGCCTTTGCAGTGCAGCAGTTTGTAGAGGACGGTGAGAGGAATGCAAAGCATGGATGAGAGAGCGAGAAACCAGCCCAGCACCTCACCCCACCACGGGTACACATACACCGCATTATACACTAATCGCTTGTAGTTGACCACATGAAACAAGAAAACACCCTGCCAAACACACAAACACCCCTTTAATACCCTCTCAAGAACATGAAACCCCACGCTGATCCATTACTGCATGAAAAACCCACCATACACACTACCGGAGTGACATAAGACCAGCACCACTTCATATACGGCAGAGGACGATAGCCAATCATACAGGCCACATTGTCCATGAAGCGATCAGCACCTTCAGAGAGAGTCAGAGACAGAGAGTGAGGTGTTTTTATGGGTTAACACAAAGACTCTGTATGTGTATCTGCATGTTCACCATGATTTTCCCAGGTATGTCATGTTCCTGAATCAATACACTTGTTGGAATGGGAGAACATTCAAATAAAACAGGGTTTCTCAAACTTTGTAGTAGCCGAACCCCTTCAATGTAAATATTTACTTCAAATATGCGTGGAATTTTAAGTTAGTATTTCAGTCATTTAACATATATTTGCATATTCCCAGCAAAGTTATTATAGTCAACTTAAAATAAAACCATAAAAAATGTTACCTGAATTAAAATAAATGTTAATTGAAATAAAATATATAAAAAATGTTTGCCAAAGCAGCATTTCTCATTTTCATTGAGTTTCATTTGATGTACTAAAATAACTAAAACATAAATAAATGTAATAAAAATCATGTAGACATATAAAAAATGAAAATTTACCTAAAATTATAATGAAAACAGTGAAAACAGTAAATACAAAAATGAAAACCAAGTAAAATAAATAAATAAATAAATTATATATATATATATATATATATGGAATGGGGTCGTGACATAAGGGTAAACATAAAATATTTTAGGGGGGGGGGGGTTTGTATGTTTTTTATTTTGGTTGATTGTTTTCATTTTAAAATTGTACATACACACACACACACATATATATATATATATATATATATATATGAAGAGAGAGAGAGCGAGAGAGAGCTGTACAATTTGTCAACAAAAATTGTATTGTGATTATTTTGTCATATATTGTAATTGCAATTTGAACTGTGATATGACAATTAATTTCTTATGAAAATGTATTATATTGCTACTGCTGAAACATCCAGACACAAAGAACAAAGACTCTACAGCTAATGGAAATCATTACTTTTAAGGGTGTTCATACTTGGGCTCAGTCTTTACAAGAAACAACTATACACAAATATTTATGTCTTAAATTATTCACTTTCAAACATTCAAACCAGGACAAATGCAGTAAATCTTGCACACATTGCATTCCTAAACTCACAGCTGCTCTGAAACCTGTTATAAACTGGACATGTGTAAATGATTTGATAGGAGATAGCACCATTTCAGTTCTATTTATCAAATGATTGTGCAGCCCCATTAGTATCAATCAAATGTTATATTTCCAGTTCCCTCATAAACCCCCATTTTGGAAACACTGCTAATTTTAGGGTCAGGTTTGGGGTTTCCTGGCTAGTTTAACCAAGCAAGACTTCTTCTGTTAACCAACATCATCAGCTTCGCTGTTCCAAAAGCTAAACCATCATAAACCAGTCTGGACCATCATGGAAATTCCAACTGGTCTTTAAAGCAGGATTGAATTTTTGTTAGGATTACGTTTGCTAGGAATGTTGTTGCAGGACCAACAAAATATGTTGATTCAGGAACAGGTCCTACTTGACAAAATCACAGTCCTGGTGTTTGCATGGCTACAGATTTTTACCATACACCCAGGCAACCACCACACACTCCCAGAAGGCTTGCCAGAGCAGAGTAATCCCACTCGCGGAGTAATAATCAAACAGCTGAAACACATACATCCCTCCCTGTACAGAGAGAGAACGTAACCAAAAACACAATCAGGAAACTGATATGAGCTCTATTGTATGATATACCTCACCGTCAGCCTCAGACGTACCTGTGTTACCATGGAAAGATCAATAGTAAAACAGGTAAAGCAGCATATTGCCACAACAACTTCACGACGCTGAGAGCCGAGGAATGACTTTGGGGGCAGCATGTCCATTATTCCAGTAATAAAGCCTTCAACACCAACAAACTGAGAGAGAAAGAGTGAAAAATGAATCTAGTTTAAAAGGAAGCTGACGATCTAACCGAGAAATATGTGGGCAACAAGGACATCTGAATGTGTCTGACCTTGTCAAACATTGTTGCTAATCTAAGAGCGCTAGGGCTAATTCAAGGCATTGTGTGAACATTAAGGCACCATTCACACAGGATGTGTTCTTGCATTCCTGTGCTATTTTTTAATGGTTGCTTTACGTACGCATGCGTCACACTGACAGAGATCACATAGCCGGAGGTTGGTGGGCTGCTGTACTGTTGCTGGCTAATATATCTTCCTACTTGACTTTAACGTGTGAAATTTCTGCATTTCATCACTGCATGTAAGGTTACGCTTGAGAAAAAGAAGTGTGCTTAATTGTACTGAATGTGCACTTGTAGTGTACTTCAAATTTTAAAGGTACATTAAAAAAAACGACTTGCAGATAATATAAGATTAATGAATAACTGTCCTTAAACAGAGTTCACTTTCATGACTATCTATGTTTCCATCCACCTATTTTCATGCGCATTTTGGAATAGCGCATTTAAAAAAAAAAAACGCTGGATGGAAAGGCCAAGATGTGCATAAATTCTAAAAATACGCATAAAAAACTTGTGTGCACAATTAAGTAGGATAAACGTTTTATCTGATAAGAAAAAATGTGCATAAACTATGATGGAAACTGAATAAATTCCACCATATGCATCAAAAAAGACATCATATTAAGTGGCTTCTCCTATTTTTCTTAGTGATATTTAGTGCCAGTTTATCAGGAAGTGACAATTTTGTTCTCTTTGACTCCTTGGATGGAAACGGTGCTTTATTCGCAAATGTTTTATGCAATATTCCAGTTTTGTGCACAAGTTAAATTTGAATCTTTGGATGGACACATAGCTTATGTCCTTTGATCCATGAACGTTTCTCTCAGTTAATGTACGCAGTCTCGCAGTCTGAAGCGTCTGTCACACATGCTGCTGTGAATAACTAAGCGAAGCATCTTCTCATTGGATAAGAACACACAGTCTCATGAATAAGTATGAGGCCCCGTTTACACTAGTGCGTTTTCGTTTTAAAACGCATAACTTTTGCTACGCTTACGCCTATCGTTTACACAACTCAGGCGTTTTTGAGGTCGAAAACGGAGACTTTTGAAAACGCTGCAGACCCTGTTAAAGTTTGAAAACTCCGGGGTTGCGTTTCAGTGTAAATGGACCAAAACAGAGACTTTTGAAAACGCTGGCGTGGCTGCCTACATTCTCTCTGCGTATCCTTGACGACTGTGTAAACAATAACATCATGCTCATTATTGTACCCATAGAAATTTAGAGGTAGATGCCTCATTTGACCGCTCCAAGCACACAGACGCGTCCGCGATCTAAATAATAGGGAATCTACCCTATTCTTATCGATGGTTGTACCTGCATGAATGGTCACACGACATGCGTTTTCGGTTGTGTAGTGTAAACGGAGATCGTTTCTGAAACGCAGCGGAAACGCCAGTGTAAACGGGGATCGTTTTCATTCTAAAACGCTGTTTTAAAATGAAAACGCACTAGTGTAAACGGAGCCTGAGACACAGACGCGTCATCGAGGTAGTATTGCTGCATTCCAGAAAACTCGAAATTAGGATTTTTCCCACCTAATACTTGGAAATAACGTCTAGAACACCGCTTGAAGTCGGATATCCGACCTGTGAACTCCAACCTCAGCAGGACGAGGCATTTGACATCACTGCATCCAAAGAGCATAATATAGAGCTACCATATGTCAAACTTAAAAACATTAGACATTAAAGTTTATAAAATGGTACTTTAATTTTAACTTTTCGTCAACTGTTTTCAAAACGAAAGGCAGCATTTTGTTATTTCTTCATCTTCTGTTTTTGCCATAATTGACAGAAATATGTTAACATGACGTGACTGTGATTGACTGGAACTCACTGAAGCTGGAAGTGGGACATTTCAACTCGGATGTTTCCTCTTCCAACCTCGTCTGGAACGCGGCATATAGTCCTTTGACACGTCACAAACGGTGACATCAACGCGATGTAGGTTTTAAACCCGGAAGACGAAAATAGTGCAAAAAACTCAAAATGAACCCGTTTTCTCCAACAATTGAAAATTAACGGATACTAACATTGTCTTCTATGATGTGCAACACAAACACCTCTGCTAAAATCTGTCTGGGGTTTCATGACCCTTTAACACACTTAAGTACACACTTAAGTACACTTTTAAAAAGTGCACTTAATCTTTTGCTGTGCTTTAATGTACACTTATTTTGATGTGTTGACTAACATACTAAAGCATATATAAAGTACCTGATTATAATTTTAACTGTAGTGTGTTACGTAATATTACATTTAAAGTTAATATATTTTAAATGTACTAAATTGCAACTTAATAATTATAAATGCATAATTACTCATATTTAAATAAAAAAAAATCAAAATACAAAGACATACACATTTAAATAGTAATTTAGACAGTAGATTTTATAGTATAATTTATATATATTATATATTTTATTTATAAATATATTTTATTTATAAATACTTGTCAGTACATTCAGCAAAACCATATTTCAAAGACAACAGAATTAATTATGAAATTAGATATAAAGATGTACTTAAGTCCTACTTAAGTGAGTCACAAAAGCAATCTAATTGCATTTAACATAAATTTACATTATAATATATTTTCATTTAATTGCAATTAACATGCAAGTAAGTGTCTGAAAACACTCCTTGTATTATTTTTAAGTATATTATTTACATAAGTACTCTATTTAAATGTATGCTAAAGTGTACTTCTTTTCCACAAAGTTAAAGCTGCTTTGCTGAAGTTCAAATTAAAAATATATTAAAAAAATGAAACCTTTTGTTTGATTTCTATGTGCTCCACCTTGCTGTTTTTGAGCCCAAGAATGCAAGAATGCACCTGTGTGAAGTAGTTTGAGATACAGTTTAGACAATGAACTCTTCGTTTAATATGATATCTTTTCAGATTTTTTCAGATAACTTTCTATCAGAACATTCTTTATAAAATGGATTGTAACAATTTAATCAGTTTGATCACTCACGTACTGAAAATAGCAGCGAGACTTTTCAAAATCTTTGTCATAAATGAGTGGGTGGAGCCTCACCTGACTGTCCAATCCCAACACCAGAAGCATGAGAAAGAACAGCACCGCCCACAGCGGCGCTAAAGGCATGAGCGACACGGCTTTTGGATAGGCAATAAATGCTAAACCAGGACCTGAGAAAAACAAGACCCACATGTTTATGTACCATGGCATGGTATGGTATTCCAAGATGTTTAAAGAATACAATGGCACTATTATAGTACCATGTCCAGAAATCTACTGTAGTAGTATGGTATGTTTTGTTCAGGCAGTCAAGGAGAATGAAGGAACGGAGAGTGTGATGAGCACAGAGGCATATCTCACCACTTTCTGCCACATTACTGATGTCAACGCCTTGTTCGGACGCCATAAATCCCAAAACTGAGAAAACCACAAATCCTGCAAAGAAGCTTGTGCCGCTGTTTATGAGAGCCAGAACGAATGCATCCCTACAGTGGGAGAGAGAGAAATCATCGTGGGATTAGCATGTAGCAGAACACGCAGTGCACAGGGTTAAACTGGGTGGATGTTGAACTCATGCAACCTCTGATCTCTGATCTGATCACATGCATGCAAACACACACGCACTACTGGCCCACAGGGATGCTGTGGGATTATGAAGCCATACAGAAAAAAACACTGAAAAAACATTTTGGCTGGGAGGCCTTTGTTTCTTACTGTGTTTATTTACAGACAAAACAACAACACAATACTACACATGCAGTGAGGTCCAAAAATCTGAAACATTGCTAGACTGATCATATCATTTGCAGTGAAAATTTATAGTGAAATTTATAGTGAAAATTACTGTTATATACTACATTATTTTATAAAACAGTTTTTCTTTGATGAACAGAAAGCTCAATGAAAAGCATTTACTTGCAAATTTTTTTTGTAACATTATAAATGACTTTACATCACTTTTGATCAGTTTAATGTATACCTGCTGAATAAAAGTATTAATTTATTACTGTTTTCAACACTGATAATAATAATAGTTTCTTGAGCAGCAAATCAGCATATTAGAATGATTTCTGAAGGATCATGTGACACCGAAGACTGGAGTAATGATGCTGAAAATTCAGCTTTAATTACAATACATTACATTTTAAAATATATTCAAATAGAAAACAGCTATTAAATTGTTATAATATTTCACAACACTGCACTGTAACTGCTTTTTGCTGTATTTTTGATCAAATAAATCTTAATTATTCCAAACATTTGACCTGTACCTACTATATATATACAAAAATAATAATTAATTAAATAAATAATAGTAATAATAATTACGGAGTGTCTATTTACACTTAGTGCAAATAGCCTGCCTTGTTGGCAGAGACTATTTACACTAACTCCGCCCACCAACGTGTGATTGGGATAGTCAAAATGATAAAAAAACGGTTGTAGTTCATCAGTTCCAGTGGTGCAGGTGATAAAGTATGTGACTTGGTCTTTTTGACGCGATCGACCCGGGTTCGAACCCACCTTTTGCCGAACTTTTTTTTCTCCCTTTTCAAATCTTGTATCACATCATAAAGGCATTTTTTTCAATAAAAATTAAGGAAATAATCAAAAAGTTGAAATTAAAATATCGGGTAGGGTTAGGGTAGGTGTAGGGAGGGCTTTATTGTACCAGTAAGGTGGCATCCACTTAATAATTTGAATTAAAATTATAATTTACACTCAATACGTTATTATTGCGCACTGTTTTATAATGTAATACAATACTGAAGTGCAGATAATTGCCACTATTTGCAATAAGTAGTATAAATAGCAGAAAATGCTGCTATTTTAACATAGTGTAAACAGAATCTATAGCTATTTGCACTTAGTGCAAATAGCCGCTGCCTAATAATTATTGCTTTACTGTCAAATTTTTTTTTTTCATATTATATAATGTAATATAATATTATGTTACATTAAATATTAGAAAAGTTTAAATAAAATACTTTTGTTAAAAAGTTTACATTGTTAAAAATGTTAACATAAACATATGTCTTAGATTCATTTACAGTCCTCATGTCCATCTATACATTAGGCAGATCAATTGAAATTCACACTAATATACTCTTATACAGTATAATGATCACAAATTTGAAATATAACATTATGAAATTATCTGTGTGTGTGTGTGTGTGTGTGTGATATTTGCTCACTGGTAACAGTTGTTGTTGAATCGGTTGTAGCTTCCAAGAGCTGTCAGGGCCCCCAGACCGATAGCGTAAGAAAAGAAGATCTGTGTGGCAGCATCAATCCATACCTGCCATCATAATCATCATGACAACAAGAATTATATAACCATGTCACTTGGCTCTACTTTTTGCTTTAAAAATACAGTACACGAGTGAATCTTTGCTAACTGTTGGATCTTAGTGCTGTTTACTCTTGAAAGCACTTGTATATTTTACTTGACCAGCCAGAAATATAAAGTTTGTAGCATGTTTTGAGATAAATTATTAAATAAATAACTTATGAAATAAGAATTTTTGTTGTCACATTGTTTTCGCCATATTTGATTCACAATTGATTTAATTTTATTTACTTTATTTTTAGCCAAAACAATTCTTTAAAAAAAACCATCTCTGTAACTGTTTTGATAATACTTTACATTATAATTTTGTTTATGAAATGTTTAATTGCTGAGACATGGTTTGCAGCATAGAATCACGTACCCATATATATCTAAACACGTGCAGCCATGCTCTCACCTGTGCCTCTGAGAGTTTGCTCCAGTTTGGTTTCAGGTAGTAAATAATGCCATTAAGAGCTCCTGGCAGTGAGACGCCATGAACAAACAAGACCACCAGGACCAGATATGGGAACACAGCTGTGAAATATACAACCTGCACACACATACAGACACAATACTGTACTGCTCATATTTTTCCACCTAAATGTAAAACCACTGTAGCTCCTGAAATGAGTATTGCAGTCTGAATCATCATAGATTTATATTTATTACCATCACAGTTTGAAATCTTTTTTCTGACAGTCAAGCACTAGAACTAAACCCAGCACACACACACACACACACACACACACATCCGCGGGGAGAGCTAATAATCAGCTTACGTGGCCAGTGCTCTGGCTTTTGATCTATTTTCTCATGTTCCCAACAAACATTCATAATGGTTCGGCTGATGTGTGCACAGTAAGTGTATGTAAGGGATAATGTAGAGCTAGCCATCATTACTGCAAAATAAACCCTAGCAGGGTGATCAGGACCCTGACGTGAAGCAGATAATGAGCATCTGACTGTACATTATCCCACTTATTACACAGCTACTTATCAAAGAAATACGCGAAATATTGATTTGAGTGCTTGTTGATTAGCTTAAAACTTCCAATAACAACAGCCCATTACAGAGTTATAACGTCCATTACAACGTACAAAACAATCAACAAAGGAAACGCTGCAATACTGTTATAATAGATTATTAAATTATATATATATTGTCCAACCTGAAAGTTTGGGGTCAGTACAATTTTTTGTTTTTGAAAGAAGTCTCTTATGCTCAACAAAGCTGCATTTATTTGATCAAAAATGCAGTAAAAACAGTAATATTGTGAAATATTATTACAATTAAAAATAACTGTTTTCTATGTTAATATATTGCAAAATGTAATACAGGTGCATCTCAGTAAATTAGAATGTCGTGAAAAAGTTAATTTTTTCTTGTAAGTTATTTCAAAAAGCGAAACTTTCATATATTTTAGATTCATTGCATGTAAAGTAAAACATTTCAAAAGTTTTTTTTTGTTTTAATTTTGATGATTAAAGCTTACAGCTCATGAAAGTCAAAAATCAGTATCTCAAAATATTAGAATACTTACATTTGAGTTTCAGTTAATGACCATCCCTACAGTATAAATTCCGGGTATCTCTTGTTCTTTGAAACCACAATAATGGAGAAGACTGCTGACT
>JAFVLL020028345.1:0-38346 GCA_021397915.2 Tor tambroides
CAGGGCAAGACAAGGCAAGGCAGGACAAGGCAGGACAAGGCAGACACAGGAACACCGGGGAGTAACGAGTAGACCAGACCACACAAAACTGAACGGGCATGAACTAATATACACAAGATAATTACAAACACAGCTGGACAACGCTTAACTAATAATCACATGAAACAAGGACAGGAAACAAACCAAATATGGACACAAGAGGCAGGAACACATGACGACAGAACCCTGACAAATACAAAGAGTACATTTCTAAGACCTTGCCACATAAATAAATAAATATTCTAAAATGCACCTTGCTTATTTAATTTCTCAGCCATGCAACATATATTGACTCATAATTTTTTTGGAATGTTTGGTTACTAAAGTTTTCTGAAACATTCAAACCAACTAAAACAGATACAGTCCTCCTGGTACTTGCTGCAGCCGTAAGAAAACTAAAAGAACATAAGCACACTCATTTTGGCAGTGGCTTTGCTAAAGTTTCAACCCTGAGGTTAAGTGCTGGAGTGAATCATTAAGACATGTGCTAATGTTAGCAGGCTAATTTACTGCTTGGCTTGTTACAGTCGGTTTCCATCTGCACCTTTAACTCTGGCCAGGACTGTTGCTGGAGACCTTCCAGACATCACTCACATATGCATCGCACCATACTCAAGCACATTCGTTCAATTCACCAAGGAATGGTTACTTTGCATACTTCCATGGCTGAGAATGTATGGAGGTGATATTTTCATATTTAAAGGTTGAGGAGATTCTATACCATAATTTCAGTTTTAAGCTTTTCTTAGTGTGAAGAAAATGTTAATAATCTAAATAAGCTTTTTTCACTATAAGTAACCTTTTCTGGAATGGAAATGCTCCACGGATGTTAAATGTTCCTCATACAACTAATAATGAAGCTTTATTTTTAAGAGCGTAGTGCAGCAGTGCCCAAGTCTGTTTCTGGAGATCTACCTTCCTGCAAAGTTCAGCTCCAACCCTGACCAAACACAACCTAACAGGCTAATTAAGATCTCCAGGAGCTCTTGATAATTACAGACAGGTGTGTTGGATAGTGTTGGAATTGAACTCTGCAGGTAGGTACTGTAGATCTGATTTCCAGAAGCAGGGCTGCATTCCAGTTTTTAATGCCTTTCCCTTGCTAACTACCCTCCATCTCGTTGACTCAGATGTACGACATTGATTATTTTGCACGAGTGCCCACTACTAGCAGAACCCTTGCAATGGGCTGAATTTGAAGTATTCTCGTAGCTTCATACATTACAGTTGAACCACTGATGTCACATGGACTATTTTAACGATGCCCTTACTACCTTTCTGGGCCTTGAACGTGTCAGTTGCATTGCTGTCCATGCAAGGTCAGAAAGCTTAAGGATTTCATCAAAAATATCTTAATTTGTGTTCCGAAGATGAACGAACCCAGCAGGCACATAAGACGTTGATATTTGGTTAAATTTCAGTTGCAAACAAAATTCAATGTCAGTACAATTAATTTCAATGTTAATTTAATGTCCAATACCGACGTAAGCTGACGTTGATATTTGTTGTTTTTAGGGTGAGTAACCAAAATCCGTTAAGTCAACATCAAATTGGCATCAAATACTGATGTCAACCCAATTTTCATTCTCAATCAAAACGCAACGTCTGTCCCGACGTCATGTCCAACATCAACCCGATGTTATATTGACGTCCTGTGCCTGCTGGGAAGGTCTTGCGGGTTTGGAACAACATGCAGGTGAGTAATTAATAACAGTAATTTCATTTTTGTGTGAACTTAAGCCCAAAGTATACTTCACTTTTTACACATACACGAGGGTCATCGTACAGTGCGCATGCATACTGTATGCGCACCACACAAATTTTTGTAACCATGGGTACTTTGTATGCACTGGTCGCACATGCGCATTGAATTTGTTTTGCAGTAATCAGTTGTTCCACAAGGTGGCAACACTGTCCCAGGCCGTTGTTTCACAGTAGAAAACGAAACTAAAGAGATGGAACAACAACAACAAAATAGCAGAGACTGCAACAACAACAGAGGCTCACATTGACAAGCGCTTATATGAGAAAGCTTAGCTTTGGTTTAAAAGAGTTAAAAAAATATTTGTTATCGGTCACGACCTACGTGGAAAAATAGAGCAAACACTGGAAGCTTTCAAGGGTGCATGTGTTGATCGCACGCGTTTGCGCAAAACATCAAATGGAGTACACGTTGAAAGGCTACACATTCGACTGTACTCATACACTAGTGTGCGCGCACAAAAACGGAGTATACTTTAGGCTTAACCCTTTAATAAGTTTGTCATATTGTACGGATGAGCCTGTGCAGTAATGATTGTGATGTGGAGCCGTAGTATCAATGTCCTGCCCAAACAGTCATGGCACCACACCCCATTTTTACAGCATCAAATAACTCAGTGATTCCCAACCCTGGTCCTGGAGGCACCCCAACGCTGCAGGTTTTGCATGTATCCTTAACCAAACACACCTGATTCAGGTCATCCGCTCATTAGTAGAGACTCCAAGACCTGAAATCGGTGAGACATGCAAAAGTTGCAGTGTTGGGGTGCCTCCGGGACCAGGGTTGGGAACCACTGAGTAGTCGGCTTCAAATGATGTCATCGGTGCAACATGACAGCAGCCATACCTGGGACATTTCCAAAGGTAAGGAAGTGGAGAAACGTTGTCCATCTTTTTTTTTCTTTTTTTTTACAGTATATGGTTCTACCAGATTTCTACCTGGTAAATAGCTACTCTCGGTTGTTTTAGGTTGGTTTGCTCCGGCCTGTTAGGTGGTCCTTCAGCCTGTTCAGACGTACATTGGGCTTAAATCAGATTAGACCATCAAAAGAGTTTAGGCTGGTTTAACTTGTCATTTAGCAAAGAGAAGTCCTGAAATGGACCAGTTTGAGCTGTTTAACCATATTACAAAACAGTAGCGATTCCTAGCTGTAGATATAAGGCAGATTCTGTTTGTAAGCTTTTTATTCAAATCCATGAACACATGCAGACACACTTTTGGCAAAGGTCTAAGTACAGGACACACATACAGAAATTTTAATATACCCTGCTCACTTTATGACTTAAAATTAAAAAAAAAAAAAAAAAAGCATGATGATCAACACATTTATGATTTATTATTGATTCAATTTATACAGAGGCCTTTCTTGTAGATTAATATTTGGCCATACAGATGAGCTGGGGCTTTTACAAAATATGACTCAAAATATGATTCATCTCAAAAACCCTGGATGGGGATTTATTTTGCAATAATGACACTGACTATACATTATTTATTCGTAACATACCTGCTAAATGTTTATTTGCAGTATTAAGGAGTATACTACTATAATTTTACTACTGTATACACACAGACATTGCTAGTAAATTTGACAAATATTTACAAGGAAATGACAAGTAACATTACATTAAATGTTATTTTAAAGTAGAAAAAAAGTATTTTGTAAAATGTACTTCTATCAATTTTTACACTATATTAAACTGTTAGTTACATCTACAATAAAACATGTCTCTATTTTTTTAATTAATATTTTAAATTAGTTTTTGTTTTTATATATTTGCTTTCAATTTAGGCTTTAGTCATTTTTATTATGTTTGTTTGTTCATTTATTATTTTGGAATATGTATAATTTGTATTATTTTTTTTATTTCAGTTTTAGTTTGAGCTATTTTAGCATATCAAATTAAACTGATGAGAAATGTGAAATAAAATTATAATATAATGAATATCATCATAAAATAATAAATAATAAAAATGTAAAAATAATAAATATCATTATATTAAAATTAAAAATAGTTTTATCTTAGTTCATGTTTATTTTTTTATTTAATGTAATAACCCAGACTATTGAGACCAGAAAGAAAGAGCTTGGTGAACAAACTGAGGATTATTTGAGTTTTAAAAATGTTGATGTATTTTTCTCGAGACGATTTAAGCAATATGGCCAAGTATACAAAATATTTAGCGACAGCTGTGTGCTTGTCACAGAACAACCAAATCTTTTCCTGCTTTCCTCAACTTTCTTTCCCTCACACACTCTTTTCATTCAGTAAATTAATAATTACTGCAGCAGCTGAAGGCTGTATTGGCGAGGTTATTGCTAACTCAGTGTTATTTGCTGGCTGGGCTTGACTGATGATTCAGTGAAATGAACTTTTTAGCTAAAGAACCTCTCAGGAACGCTCCTCACTCACTCTGTGTGTGTGTGTGTGTGTGTGTTGGCTGTGTGTCCCGCCGAATACATCATCTGGCAGTGCTGGAGCCAGTACAGCTGCATCAGAAAGAGGGAGGGGGGCTCTTTTGGCAGCCGGGGGTCTGGATAATCCCATCATCTGGCCGGTTCAAACCCCGAGTGGCAGAGCAGGGAGTCTTCTTCAGGCTTATCTTTTCGTCCTTCTCTTTCTCTCAATCTTTCCATCATGTCTGGCCAAACAGGTCACAACTTTTTTTCTCCACTAAAACTGAAAGTGTCCTGTAGCACTGTAATTCTTGTAGTCATTGTATATATATCTGCAAGCCAGTACAGGAACAATGTTATGTTTTAGGTACATTTAGGTTTAAACTTGTTTTCTTGGAGTAAATATACAATATAATATAATACACTGCCCGTCCAAAAAAAAAAAAAGTCACCACCTGGATTTAACTAAGCAAATAGGTAAGATCCTCCCATTGGATAATTACTGCATGGATGATTATGTTGTGTGCCCAAAGAATGAGGTCAGCTGACTACCTGAATATACTGAATGACCAGGTTATTCCATCAATGGATTTTTTCTTCCCTGATGGCACGGCATATTCCAAGATGACAATGCCAGGATTCATCGGGCTCAAATTGTGAAAGAGTGGTTCAGGGAGCATAAGACATCATTTTCACACATGGATTGGCCACCACAGAGTCCAGAGTCAGACCTTAACCCCATTGAGAGAAGAGAGAAGAGTGCTGGAGAAGACTTTGCACAGCGGTCCGACTCTCCCATCATCAATACAAGATCTTGGCGAAAAATTAATGCGACTCTGGATGGGAATAAATGTTGTGACATTGCAGAAGCTTATCGAAATGAAGCCACGGTGAATGCGTGCCGTAATCAAACCTAAAGGCGGTCCAACGAAATATCAGATTGTGTGACTTTTTTTTTTTTTTTTTTGGACAGGCAGTGTATAATATAATATAATATAATATGTAAAAGTATTTGTAAACTTAAATATAAATACATGTATGTATATAATATAATATACACAGATATAAAGTGTAGAAATTACAATGATTATTGTTATTTTACTATTTGGTAATACTAATTTCATTTCATCATTGTGTAATAAATCAAGCAAAAAGGTGGCACTGACTTTATATTACTTCTGTAAATATATAATGTAATATAACAATTTTATAATAAAATTAAATTATTTATAAAATTAATAATAATAATACTAATAATTGTGTATATATATTTTATAATCATGAACTTTGACTATATTAATTGTATTTATTTCTAAATTTATTTTATTTTATTTTATTAAACCAAGCACAATTGTACTTAAATATAAATATATAAAGTATGACAGATGCCTGACAACTTTGTCTTCACAACACTTTTTAAAAAAAATTGGGATGTCACTGAATCTCACTAACAGAATATTCATTGTCATATGTGAATGCTGGATGACTGAATGGGTGGATGTCAGAGCTGGATTTATGGCAGTACTGATGTGGCTCAATAAGCATTAGCATTTCAGCAGTGTTCTGTTATTATCACACTCCTCCTCCTGGCATCCCCAGTCTGGACAAGAACCAGCAACGGAGCAACAGCAATAGAGTCACAGAGCCACAGATCAGGTCACGAATGCATGACAGCGAGGAAAAACAGCATCCATAAACAAAGACAGGCAATAAAAAATAATACACGAATGTCTTTGAATAATTTGGTTTTCATTTTATTTCCTTTAATCCAAATCCAACTCACGCTTGCTACTTAAGTTCTGAATGAAAGCTGTAAATCTGGATGATATTTGGCTTTCCTTTTTCTTCCTTTTTTTTTCCTAAAATATTGAATTCAACACTAACACGAATGGCTTCTTCATTCTTAAAATGATGGTGATTCATCCAAATGCTCCTCAATAATTTCATTCTCCCAGAATTGCCTACCTGAGAATGTTCATAGATTGAATGGCAAGTAAACGCACTCAAAGCCGTTTAAATTGCCACACACACACACACACACACACACACGCAGCTCAGAGCCCCTCAATTGAATTGTCAGTGTGAGTGCAGCTCCTCTGTGGATTCTCTGTGTGTGGTGATCCCGCGTGGCCCTCAGAAGAGCTTGCAGCATTGTGTGTGTGACAAAGGCAGTTAGCAGAGCTGCTCAGCCCTCGCTGAAACGGGGAAAAGCTGTGGGATAAACTGCACTCTGACAGAATGTATCTGCTTTGTTAATGGGACAAGTAGGATCACGGGATGGAGAATGAAAGCGGCTCTATCTGTCTGTCATGGCCATTCAGCCTGGACACGTACACACACACACACACACACACACACACACACACACACACTGATTTCCTCTGAGAAGAAGGCCGGGAGAGATAATATGCATTGAGGATTAGCGCACACACTTACCGTATGTTGCGAACGTGATTTCGGTTATCTGTCTCTTTGGATTGACTCTATAGAGTGAATAGTGACTGGACTGAATGATATAGCTGAAAAAATATCCATATGTATGTATCATCCATTTGATGATAGTTACTTTGTATATTATTATTAATGTACTTCCTCCGAAATGGTTTAAAATTAAAGTATGAAAGTCAAGCCAAGAATATTCAAATGTGTAATAAATCAAAAATAAAATACTGTAAAAATGTAGATTATATAATGTTTTTCACTAAACACACACAAAAATGAAGAATAGTTCATTATATTTTTGATCATGCACTAACATAACAATAAAAGCCTTGTTTGCCAACATATATTTTTAATAAAACATTTTAAATGTGCTTGCCACTGTCACCTTTGGCTTGCTCAATTGCAGTGTTAATTTTGACAGCAAATTTTGATTTAGTTTTAGTTATTGTCTTTTGACTAAAATTACATTTAATTTTAGTCATCTGAATTGTTTTTAGTTTTAGTCGACCAAATCTACAGTAAATTTAGTCGGCTAAAATCGAAAAGGTTTATTTACAGTGTAATGCATTTATTAAGCATATTAAGCACTCTAAAATTTCCAAACTCATTGCATAGGTTTTAATATTAAGATTTTATCATGATAGACACTGATTTAACTGTGGTGTCACACAAAATGCCTTTATGTTAAAATTAAATAAAACCACTTCTCATAAAGTCTTCTTTTCAATGAAATACCAATGGTTATATAGGCTCACTGTGCATTCTTTTATAACAACTTGTTTACCATATTCTTCATTCTTTCAAGCAGACATATTTATTTCTATAAATAAATTTAGATTAGTCTTTAGGGCTACTAAAGTGGTTCAGTCAAGAGCAGTGAATGATTTTCTGTCTTTCTTTTGTTGCTTGATTAACATCGATGACTAACTAATTTAGGCTGCTATCCCTTTAAAACCAAATGCACGGATGCAATGAATGCAATGTACTGATATGTAGCCTATGCATCTAACCTCCTAACTACGCAGCAGATTCGTTCTGAATTTAATCTCTTCCCAAATCATTCCTCTCTAACATTTTCGTCTCGTTTTTATTCGTTGACGAAAATGTCAATAGATTTGCGTTATAGTTTTTGTCATTCAAAACGAGTTTTGGTTCGTTATCATCTCGTTTTCGTCGGTGACAAAAAGTTTGTTGATGAAAGTATAGACGCAAATTTTTCATCGATGAAATTAACACTGCTCAGTTGGGGTTATATAACAGATTTATAACAGATAATAGATAATTAATATTCAGTCATATTATTGATTTAAATGCACTGGCACTCAAAAAAAATATTGAGCTAAATAATGAAACTATTGTCTTTGTAGAGCTGCTTTATCGCTGAACTGAATTTGTTTTATAATTGATTAAATTTGCAACACTAAAACAGTTATTGAACTAAACTGAAACAACATTGAACTAAATTGAGCTCAATAATGACACTTTGTCTTCTGTAGAGCTGATTTACAACTATAATCAATTAATTTTACAACATTAACACTGTTACTTTCCTATCTATTAATGTGACAGTTTTAAAACTATTTGTATTGCGTAAAGTGCTATAAAAATGTGGAGCCTGATCTCATGACAAAAACGTAACTGTGGGAACTTTTTTGCAAGATGTGAAATATGTAGCGCCGTGTTCATTTCGTGACATTTTCCATGTTAAATATCCACTGAGTGGCGCTAAAAGAGTGTTGTTGTTTTTTTCCCCGGAACAGATGAACGTACATATGATACGTTTTATGTGACGTTGGTTTGGTAGGTTTCACCACAGGTCTAACTTGAAATGTCCGTTGAGTGGCGCTATAACTCTAATGCTCTGTGACGTTTTAAAATAACGTACCATCTGCACTACACCTAAACCTACCCGATAGTATGAACAAATAAACTGTTTTATCAAACATGCTGTTTTATATTTGTTCTAGCTTGTTTTTCGATCTCTAATTTTTGAGCTCTTTCAACATGAGTCATGTTTTTGACAGGATTCGTACCCAAGGATTTCACATCCTAAGTCCAATTCTGTGCCGGCTAAACTACCAAGCAAGCTTGTTATGTCCGGGAAGTGAAACATATTTAGCTGTAATCATAACTGTGTAGGAAAACGATTACAAGTGCTCGCTGTTTTACCACCTCTAGTGTTCATTTCTGCTGGAAACTGCAGTGATATGTACTTATTGGTACGTATTTGTCATTTAACGAAAAAGTTCCCACAGGTAAGTTTTCGTCATGAGATCAGGTTTAAAATGTGACTTTTATTTTTTTAAACAAATGTGTATTTTATGTTTATATTTGTTTTTGTCTTTGACTTAAACTGATACCTAGTGGTGTGGATTAATTTTTTTCTGTGTTAAAAAAAAAGGGTTTTTGAAGTCAGTCATGGTTAAAAAAAATATAGTAATGTGTCCAATAACAAAATGTAAATGAAATGAACCAAATAATATAGGGCTGGTCATGTGATCTCCCCTTGTGAAATCAAACAGTTCTTATAAGGCTATAGATATGACTCAAATCTTCATCACATGTAAATGTGTCATTTAAAACATATTTCTCAAAACTACTGTTCATGTAGAAGTAAAACTTTGAGGAAAAAATTAAGGAGTGCACATTTACAATATGAATTTATAATGAACAATTTCCAACACTAACAGTTTTGAGTGATGATATAAACTAATCATTAAAATTCTGGCATGAAACTCTAGATGGGGCAGTCCGATAGGTCTAACTCAATCTGAACTAATTGCATCATTATCGCATGGCACAGCTGATTGGTTTTCTCCTGTATCAGTAGCCAATAAGCTCACTGCTCAATATTCAAATACCTGGCTTTTGATTGCTGTAGCAGTTTGGCAGAAAATCTGAAATCCACATCTAAGATAAGTGAATGCTCTTTTAATCAATATCGCTGTGTATATTCGCGTGGTCTGCCTAATTGAATACAAAAATGAGCAACAATAAACAAGTTTAAACTAAGTGTAATGTTAGCAGTTTGCATCGTATGCAGCAGCAAAATATTAAGCATATTAGCAGCAGCATTTAGCATCTGTGTTTATACAGCTGGAGCAAAGGCAGTTTAGAGCATGTAATCGCTCTGAGGACACGCCGATAGTAACGGACATGAAAACAGGTTAAACGAAATAAGCATTCTTGTGTATGCATTTCAACTGGGGTTCACCATATACATCAGCGTAATCTCAGTGTTCATGTTCGTAATTTCTAAGGTCAATGTTTTCATTGTGATGAGTGTGTGGTTGATTTCAGCTGCACGCAGCGTCAGAAGCACGTGCTTATCGCAGTCATATCAATGACAGTGTTGCGGAAGAAGGGAATTAAGAGTTATCGCTTAAGATCACTATCTATGGTTGATGTAGTCCTGAATGAAATGCATTATGGGTAGTGTAGTTCGGAGAAATGTGCTCATGTGACGTATGCTCTAGCTGTGCTGTGTAGTTCAGAAAACGGAGAAAGAACATTTATATTCTGCTTTTATTTCAGTTCTTTCAAGTCAGTCTACCCAGGAGTTTTGTGAACTGTAACCCTGATAACATTTATCTACACTAGGGAGTAAAAGGCATGCATTGGCTAACTTTGTCTGTCTCATCATTGCACGAATATGAATAAACAAGCTGTTACGCTGCCACTAGGACTGATGAAGTCTAAAAAGTAACAGCAGATATCAAATGACTAAATTATGATATTTGCTCAGGTGGATGCTGGGGTCTTATCTATCGGATTGCAACATATATCCATTTTGTTAATTAACATTGCACATAGTGTTATTAATTAGAGTTAAGCCAGTCGGCGTGGTAGCCCAGGCACACATAGTTGTAGGCCACTATTGTTAAGCCGGTCGGCGTGGTAGCCAAGGCTCACAGTCATAGGCCAGTAGTGTTAAGCCAGTCGGTGTGGTAGCCCAGGCACACATTAATAGTAATACATGCGGTTCACATGGCTCTTCGGAGCAGCAGCAGTACATATGTCTTGGCGAAAGATCTGCTTTGTGGGGGGTGTCTTGTGTTTCCTTGTCTGTTCATCTTTATGTGTGTGGATACATGCATGTCCACTGATGCAGCAGTTTATCCTTATTTTCAGCGGCATGCATATATTGGCTTGTATTGTATTGTATTGTGTTCCGTGTCTCCTGCTTTGTGGGGGGTTATTCATATGTGTTATATGTGCAGCAGCAGTATTTCCTACATGCTCACAGCAGCATGTTGTGGATGTATTGGAAGTAGCAAGTCTCAGTACTTGCTCTGCAGCAGCAGCAGGAGCGTAGCAGATCTATTCTGCCAAGACCGAATACATTAACATTGTCATGTACATTACCATGCCAATCCCTCCGAGAGATGTCATGACAGAACTGAGTTTAACAGAGTTGACAGTTTCAACTTCTGTATTTCACAGAAGTGAACTGAACTTGAAATAAATTCTAATACTTAAGATTAAGTCACAAATTTCACTTCATCTGGATTTTCTCTTTCAGTTCTTTGCTCTAATGTGGAACACATGAATGAATGAGATATCACTGTATCTGTATTGAAACTGTGTATTCTCTGAACAAGAGGGACTGAGGTCACAACGGCTGTTTGTCTGTGCCCTTTCTGGCCACAACAGGAGTCTGATCAATTCTTCCTGGTTGACCAATATGCATTTTTCAGTGGCCGATGCCACTGGCCGTATCTATAGAAATGGGAAACCGATGGTCTATATAATTCCAATACATGTTGACATTCATTGAATGTCATCACATTAGATAAAGAGTATTAAACCAAGTGGCTTTCATAAAGCACAAGCACATGTTTCAAGCAAAACAATTTCACAAATAACCACAAAACATAAGTTTGCCTGATTTGACCATTTTGAAAAAGAAGTGCACTTCATTGTATAAAAATGTACTTGTAGTGTACTTTAAATCTTAAATGCATATAAAAACATAGAAGGAAACTTAAAAGTAAAATTTGTACAACTACATTTCCTAATGGCCTTTTGTATTTCCATTAAATGAATGTACTAGTTTGATAACACTTTTATTTAATATTTTGTATTAGGTTTTAGATTGTGAAGTCATATTTATGAAGTAGTTATAATTCACTTATTACCCGTTACTAGTTTTTGAAAATAGACCTGAATATGAAATTTCCAACGTAAACTGTCATATATCTAGAAATGTTTTGGAGCACACTTACGTTTGGTCTCTTTTTAAGGAAGGCACCTGGTAGATAAAAAAAAAAAAAAAAGTAAAGTGTGTGATTTTGTGTGTGTGTGTTTTCACGTAGCAAGTGCCAAAACCGTTATGAAAATATTTCATACCATTCCGATTAAGTAAAAAAATAAATAAATAAATAAAAAAATTCAGTAAAAAAAATATATCCTCTTAAAAAGTACACTTTGTAGTAATGTCAGTTTTATTCAATGTAAATTTTAAATAATGTTAACCGTCTGTATTGTTTGTCTTTGATAATGCATTTTAAGTTAATCTATTTTAAATGTACTAAATTGTAACATTTGTTATGCAATTTAACAGAAAGTGTATTTTAGTATTCTATAAATGCTTTTTAGTGCTTTCAGCAGTACACTTTAACCATATTTCAAAGACAACAGATTCAAAAAATTGCATAAAAGATGTACTTAAGTGGGCCAAAAAAAAACATTAAAATGTTGCTAATTGCATTTAATATAAATCTAAATTATATTACAGTTTGATTTAATTTTACATTTACATTTATAATTCAATGTCCAAAAACTTAACATATTATTTAAAAGTATTATCTCCATAAGCATATACTTTGTTTAAAAAAAAAAAAAAAGTACTTAAGTCTACTTCTTTTCCACAAGGGGATTTTAATTGCAAATCTACTTTTTATCACTATGTGTGCTCCCAGGTAATCAAATCTACAACAATGGCATTGTTAGTGCCATAGTTTTTAAGGTACAGTAACACACACAGCAGCTGAGATGTTTCAAGAGTTTGGTGGTCTTTCCCTCTGCTGTTGTTGCAGGAAGAGCACAGGTGTAACTCAGAGCTGTGAAAACAGGTGAGAATAAAGGTGTCACCTTCCAAGACATCCTCAGTTTAAGGTGCCATCCAACAATGGAGCATGAAGCTGCAAAGCATCAAGCGATGTGCGAAGCTTGTTTCACACATCCTACAGAACCTCAGTGTTACCACAACATCAGGCAGCACTGAGCTTTCACACCAAAAATAAAAGAACCATCCCATTCAAAACATTTAGAAAAGCAAATCCATATTCATGGACATAATTTAAGATAAACTAAATTTGAGATAAACTCTGAACATTACAACACATGTAACTAAAGTGCCAACAAAAAAGTTTTATCCACCCTGCATTGCATGCTGGGAAACCAAATGGCATAGAGACAACAGAATCCAAGCTGTGGAAAAGAGTTGTTTTCGCAACAACACCAAGCACCTGTGAATCCGTGTCAGCGGACGGGTGAGTAATTTTCACCACAGGTCACTGATTTGATCATACAGCACAGAGACACAAACACACCGATATACTGCACACTTCCACACATCCACACCAGAAGAGGACAGGACAGAAACAACAGGATGTTGAATTGCTGAAAATGTTGGATGTACTTGCTAGATACTGGTAACAACAGTAAATTATGCATAAAGCAAATAACCCTAAACCAAACTCTGACCGTAACATTAACCCTATACGATAAGTATATATCTCTATATATAAGTATATGACCCTGGTGACAACAGAACATCACCACAGCAATCTGTGATCCTTTAGTAATAAGAAATCAATTAAACAAAGCACGGAATGGCTGTACATTTGTATTCATTTCATTCTGATTTTGGCAATGTGAGAACAGGGTGGAACATGGAGAATCACAGACAAGCAAAAAAAAACAAAAAACAAAAAAACACACTGCATTGTGCCAGCTCAACCTGATACAACCTCAAAACCCTGCTGAGACAAAAGCAGAGAAAGATTTAAAAACAGGAGAGAAAAAAGAATATCACAAGAGCTTGTGTGCAGAAAGAGAACGGAGGGAAAGGTACAGTGACAAACTGAAAAGTTCGCAAACAAAAAGCTGTGAGTGTGTCTGCAAAAAGTAACACCAAATCACTCCACCGCATTCACAAGAGAGCAAGAGTGCAGATAGATGTGCAGACCTATCCATTATAGAAAATCTGTCAGCCTGCATATCCATTTTAAAACTCTGCAGAAATCATGGCACAAAAGGGACTGTCTGCCCAAACCATAGAGAGTGGTGGGAGTATTCAAGAAATGTGGAGGTTTCTCATAATTATAATTTTATAACACAATGGGACATTATATCTCACAACGAGACTTTTTATTTCACACTATTACAATATTACAGTTCCCATATAATCATTTTTACTAAATATGATAATAATAATAATAATAATAATAATAATAATAATAATAATAATTTTTTTGTTGTTGTTGTTGTTCTTAGAACTACAAGATGTTGAATAAAATGTCAATTTGGTGAAATTTTGCTGTAATTATGTTTAAAGATTTCACTGAGTGACATATATTGAGATTACTTGTATTAGTTTTTGTGACCACTGAACTACATTAATTTGACCCAAATAATGTCTATAACATTAAAAATAAATTTTGCTTGTGCATATTACAACATCCACAATGTCATCAGATTTATTTATTTGTTCGTTCGTTCGCTCGTTCGTTCATTAAGATAAATAACTAAATAAACATTTTATGATTTTCTTTTTCCTGAATATGCTAGTTAATGTTATCACACTACACTGAAACTTACTGACTTAGCTCAAGCAGGGTATAACAACTTCTCGAAATAAACAAATACATAAACAAAGCTTTGGAATTTTTATTTATTTATTTGTTTATTTATTTAAAATTACTTTATAGTACTAGTATTTGTTTTTATTTATTTATTTTATTTTATTATTTATTTATTTATTTTACATATAACCCTTGTGGTGGTTCCATTCAATTTAATACTGAGAGATTTACAAGGGATTTTCAAAAAGCTGGTCATTTTTAACACCAAATGAGCTAAAGGATTTCTAGCACAGCTCAAGAGTAAATAGCTGTTCATAAAGCTCTTTAGAAAACCAAAAAATGGTTCTTGTATGGCAGGGGTGTCTAATCCCATTCCTGGAGGGCCAGGTCTGCGTTTCCCGATAACGGTGTCTCTTAGCGCGCTACGAAGACTCAAAAGGTACACCTTAACTAGGGGTATACCTTTCCTAGGTGTGTTCCCCGAACTATACCTTAGGATGTTGCTTAAGGTAAACCTTCTTAAGTTCGACCTTAGCAGGTGCTGTCCATGGCGGTGGTGCTGAATAGGTTGATATCAATGGCTCGAGAATCGATTTTTCACTATATACAGGAGCTCCTAGCTCCTTCACTGCTTTATAGAGTGGGTAAAGTATTGAGAAAGCGATGTTCATTATAAAGAATTTATATTTATCGGGGCTCACTGCATTTATAAAATAATCCAAATTGCAAACTAAATGCAGCCTTGGATATCATATATATATATATATATATATATAAAAATATGCTATGTAAGGGATAATGTACAGGCAGCCGGTAGTTATCGCAGAAATAAGCCCCGACAGTGTGATCAGCACCCGACGCGAAGCGGAGGGTCTTGTATCACACTGAAGGGGCTTATTCTCGGCGATAACTACAGGCTGCCTGTGCATTATCCCGCTTGTCATACGGCTACTTGCCACATAAGGAAAAAAACTGGACATGAATATGAATTTGAAACATTTTATTGGCATATTTGTTTTAAATTAACATTTTTATCCTTCCGCGAAACGATATAGTACCACGTGACTAACATTCAAACGATGTACGTTAGTAAGACAATTTATAACATCTACATATGAATATATATATTGTCCAGTGTTTGTCACAAGATGGCGCCAAACGGTAATCTTTGTTGGCGCGGAGGGATTTTAAACATACAAGTAGTACCGGCTATGCGTTATTACTTTGGAGCGGTTATTATTTGAAAAGAACGAACCTGCAAATGTCTCAACTGACCAATCAGAATCAAGCATTCCAGAGAGCCGTGTAATAAGTATGTATAATTTTGCAAGTGTGCAAACCGCACCTCCCGGCCAAGAGTAGGCTATTCTGCTTTAACCAGCTACATTAACTGGCTGTTTGGCTTCGCTTGCTTTTGAAAGGGTCATTTATATTATCATGTTCATATGTATTATGAAGGCCTGGTCGAGCGCTGATGGGGTGGCGATGGGGACAAGTGTCCCGTCCACAAGGCCAATTACTCGCGGGACATCATGGCATGGAAGCCTTGATGTGCCTCCATCACTTCGTGCCTGGCTAAAGGCATACACATATAAAAGGTGGCGTGACGGAGCAGGATGTTTGTGACTGAGTGAACACACCGCCACACCGAGGTCTTACTCAGCCCATATCCATCCCCAACCACCTCCAGAAAACTCCCAACAGCATAAAAACGGAGAGCCGCCAGCAGCTGAATTTCGGGGCTTAGGGGGTAGCTCCGTCGAGTTTGTCTTTGCAAAGTTGGATCAACAAGATGTAAAAGCTGCTGAATTTGCTCCCGTGGCAGGCAAAATTTTTGTAGCATTGTATCAAATGACATGGTAGCCAGGGGACTAAAGTTTTCTTTTATGAAATAGTGCACACACACTTACTGGCTCCGCGGACGCAGCCGTCTTTGATTTAGGACAACTATTCGCTGTCTCGCTGCCATATAGTTTGACCAAACTCCCCATCGCATTCATTCCCTTTAAATAAACTCCTAATTATGTGCTGCCTAATGGTTTGCCAGCCGATGTGCCTTTGAATATTATAATGGAAAAACTAACACCCATCAGCATAATTGACATTTTTATTTTTTGCATAAAAACACTTCAATTAATTGAACACTGGGTGTATTACAACTTTAGATTTGTAATATTTATGTGGTTCTGCACTTTGTCTTGCCACAGAATTACAATCGTATCGACTGAAATGTGAAGAAGCTTTTTGCATAGTGGTGGCCACTAGCGGAGTGAACTGTGAACAGCGCTAAGGTATAGCTAAGAGTGGTCCAGACCAACCTTCCGAAAGAATGACTTACAGAAGGTATACTTAACTAAGAACGTTTCAGGAAACACGTATTAACGATAAGGTACAGCTTAAGGTACAACTTAAGAACGACATAGCGTTAAGAAGGTTTCGGGAAACGCAGCCCAGTTCAGAGCCAATGCTAATTTAACAGACCCGAACCAGCTAATCAAGCTCTTCAGGATCACTAGAAACTTCCAAGCAGGCGTGCTGGAGCTGAACTCTGCAGGAAAGTGGTCCTCCAGGAGCAGGATTGAACACCCCTGTTGTACGGCATCACTGCGAAACCCCCTTTTGGAACCTTTTATTTTTAAGAGCGTAATCCACTACATCATTGTGCTACGGTCTGCAGTGAGGACTTATAGGTCCGACCCCTCAGCTGCTGCAGAAATTACATGCTTCAGCTTTAACAAGCACTTTTAAAATGTACTTTTGTAGTTAGAATTACTTTTTCACTTTTTGACAAGCGGGGCCCGACAGCTAAACCTCATGAGAGAAGAACATGGCAGTCACCGAATTCTTTTTTAATGTAGCTTTTGTGTTGCGAGCATTTCCTGGACGGCTGGTTGAATAGATCTCTCTCTGAGGGGTCGGACTCACCTCTTTTACTCGGCGCAGCTTTAATCAATAAAACTGACAGCGACTCTGAGCTGGGTTTTACCGGCGACCACCCGTTCGCAGACCCCCTCCTGCGATCGCTCTAACTGTTTGTAAGTGCATTTGGGACAGCCGGTGCAAATGAGAGAGGAAGAAAGAGTGTGTGGGGGCACATTAATGCACCGGTAAATATTTCCACAGCAGGAATCCCGGTCTCAACGCAGACGCTCATTATGGAGAAAAACACTACTCTCCTGGGCAGCATCAAAAAAACATATCAGTCCTATAAACTGAGAGAAGAGTACAGAAATATCACATTCATCCATAGTATGTATCTGTTGTCTTTTTCGCGGTTAAACGTGTAAACTGACTCTCGAGTTCTTGTCTCCTGACTCTAGATCTTCACATAAAACTTGTATGTTTTTCTTGGTTTTCAGAACATAAGTGTTATAAAAAATTCACCCATTTGCTTCAAATATTAATTCAAATGTTTTTTTCTTTTCATTCTTATTTAAAATCTAGCCTACAAGTTACAAAGTCTGATTTAGAATCAAATATACTGTTTTAATGCACTATTAGTTACTTTGCAAAATAAATAAATAAAAATCTAGCAAATGCATACATGTAAAGTTTCAAAGATCAACATACCAAATTGATCTTCTTGGTATAGCAGAGACACATACGGAGTCTGATTTTGGACACCAACATCTCTTTATATACTCTTTAGAATCAAGATAAAGACTAATTTAATGCGAACCACAATATATATTTATCTCTGTGAAGTGAAGGGGAAAACGCTTCCGACTGCTAGGGCTAAACATCAATCAATATCCACTATGATAATGTCAAGCTGTTTATCCTGATGCACTGGAAAGCTCTTTACTGATCGAAATGTCTGAGGCTAAAATAACTTTAATGGAATAGTTCATCCAAAAATGATATAACAAGATATGACCAACAAGATATCATAGCCACAAATTAAGAATTTGCCACTAAAGTGTATTAATTAGTCTCTAGGTTTATGTAAATCATGGCACCATTGTACTAATTACTGTACGATTTACAGTAATTAAATTAAGGGAATAGATTATTACAGCATGGCCATGATTTAACTAAAACAAGGGAACAGATAAGTATAATGTGGCTACAGTTGAACTAAATGATTTAATTTGAGGCCACAATATTACCACAACAAGCGAAGGAGAAAAAAAGATATTATGGCCACAAATTAAGAATTTTGAACTTGCTATTTAGTTCAAAGAACAAAGAATGGATTAGTACAACATGGCCTTTACATGGTTTAACTAAAACAAGGCAACAAATTAATAAAACATGGGCAAAAATGTGGAAACAATTTGTTAATTTGAGGCCATAACAACTACGTTTTTTTTTTTTTTTTTTTCTTCTGTGTGTCATTTGCAGGGCTCCATAAGCCAATGGTGAAGCAAGTATATGTCAGCAACATCAGAGTAGGCACTGAGCTTTTTTTTCTATTTCAAAAACAGTAGCTTTTCATTCCTATTCATTGTACGCTGTGCTTTTTTATTATTCCTCAGGACACGCTCTGTGTGAACGGCCCCCAATGGATTAGAAACGACATGAGGGTGAGTAAATAATGGCAGAATTTTAATTTATGAGTGAGCTACTCCTTTGAAATTTTATAAAAGGAGCAGCAGAGGAAGAGGACATCATAGACGCTGTCTCGATTAACATGAACACAGCAGTCGCTCCTAACCCAACCTAACCTAATCTAATCCATCGCCTGCCCTCAACACGCTCCCCCATTAAAACCCCTCCACCTCACTCCCACCATAATTACAGCCTTTAAATGTCACACATACACTCGCAGAGAAACATTCAAATTCTCTCAGAGGCTTTTATTAGACAGCCTCGGAAAGAGAGAGAAAACCGCGGGATGCGTGAGAGGTGGAAGCGGAGGACAGAACGGCAAACTACAACGTCACACTATCCCGACAGCTGAACTTTCGCAGGGTCTCGCTCTGTTGTAATGAGGATTCAGAGAGCAGGTCTGGCCTAGTAATAAGGAAGCTACAGACAAAGGTTAATGAGGAGGGACCTGAGTTTGCTTGTTCTCTTTCACACTCTAATTGGGATCTGCCTCTGTCTAAAGCTCATGATGTAAGACAGCGACCGCAAGGCCGTGCTGTCTGGTTTTTAGGCCGTGTGCTGCACCACTCTGGAGGAACAGACCTGGGTTAAATGCATTTAATGGGGCAATGTGGTGCAACTCCTGTGATTCATTCATCCACACAGTTTGTTTTGAAACCTGAGGTATTACATTTTTACCTGAGGTAATTTATATAAATTAGTATACATTCATGTCATTCTATTTTATATGTTTACATTAACAATGTAATCAATATTCTATTTATTAAAGCCAAGTACACTCTAAAAAATGCTATTACTGAGATTAGAAAACATATTTTAACAAAAAATTAAATTACACTCAGTATCATAATGAATAAAATCCATTTATTTTATGCAAGGCAAAGGCATTTCCAGCACGAAACGACTGCTGCTGACACGAACTGGCAGACAATTTGGGCAAAAATAAGAACCAAAAAGGCAATGTTTTAATATAGGTATCTATTGGAAATTGCCTATAATTAGATCTGACTCCTGAAGAAAAAACAAAAAAAAACAAACAAAAAAAACTGAACAAACATAATTCCAACATAACTTAACTGCAACTTAAACCATGTGACAATGAACCATACTATAGTTTGAATTTATGCTGTTTTATATTCCATAAAACATTTTATAAGTGCATTAGGATTCCATTCCAAATGTAATCACATATTCATTTGGGAAATATGACTTTATGCATGAAACTGCTGAATGTATGCACAATCTGCTTTATGGACAGAGGAATCCATTGTGGCTACTGGAGGGCATTTACAAAGCTGCATTATGTGATCATGTCATTTCTGTTTCAGAATTAACTGACCGTGACATTGCTGTTGACGTCTTGCTGCGAGATCAAAGATTTAAACCGTGCCTCATGTAATGAAAATGGAAAATGTATTGATTTTTTTTTTTTTTTTCATTTGATGCATTGTAAATAATTGTGCACTTAAAAATAGCAGGGTGGGGGGTAATATTACCACTGATTTTCTGCTCTGCTGAGTAGTTTCACTCTAAACTATAGGTAAAAGATACAAGAAATAATCTCAGAGTTTTAAACTCCTTCCCCTGAGGAACAGATCACCATTAATAAGGCAGTGTTGCTAAAGCCCTCGCAACTGTGTAAATATAACATAACATGTATGAATAAAATTTCAGCTCTAACTAAATTTTCATCTTGTTTTACCTGTGGCCATCAACTTCACCTGCCTGCTTTCTGCAGAAAACCACATCTGTGGGTGTGACACTTCAATTACCCTCTATTACATCTCCATTAGTAGTTTATGCACATTCAGAGCGGACTAGATATATTTTTTTCCTCACTGGCCCAAGTGCTTGTAAAGCTATTATGTAGCACCTGCTGTATGAGAAAAAAAAAAAAAAAGTTCTGGTATATGTGCTATTCTGTCAAGATGAGCACTCTTTAGTGAACTATGCCTGTAAGAGACAGAGCACTCATGCTGAAGGGGAGTGTGAGAAAGAGAAGTGTTGTGAAGTGCTTCCTCTCTCTGCATTGTGTACATGTGGCGATCCTCTCTCAGCGTTCCGCTCTGGCAGCTCGGTGAATAGAGCGAGTCAGCAGTGCGTTTGTCGAGAGGTCTGCACACTTTGACTCTGGAAGACTGCTGTACATTGACTTATCTCAGACTCAAGTGTTTATCAGACCTGAAACTTGTCTGAAACTCAGCTCTTGAGCAGTGAGCCTGAGTGCTACACTTAAACTAAAGATACACAGCAAAGTAAGTCTAACAGCAACTTTATTTACAGCTATTACAGAGTAAAAAAAAAAATAAAATAAAATAAAATACATGCAAGCTTTTAACTAAAAAAAAAATTTAATTTCATGAAACTAAATAAGCTGAAGTTCAGCTTAATACTTCATTGTTCTCCAACATTTTTTGCTAAAAATAAAATAAAATATAACGTGTGTGTGTGTGTGTGTGTGTGTGTGTATGTATATATATATATATATACATATATTATAAAATCAAATCAAAAGTAACTTCAAATAATACATTCAAATTTATAATAAGCTAAATGAACTAAAGTTTATTTATAAAAATTGTTATTATGTATTATTGTACACATTTTTACAGGCCAATGCGACACTCATTTTTATATAATATGTAAAAGGGTGTTTTTGCTACATCTGTCAGTCCACAATGGCCTTTGCCTGAAATAATATGACACTATGTAATTTATAACCTTGGCAACATTTCTGCTTAATTAAAGCATCAGTATATGGTTTTCTAAAGAACTAGAGAATAAATATCCAGTGATTTTGCTGTAGTATTAAGTTGTATGACCCTTTTAATAATTAAGAGGAAGCTTTAAGAGTAACGGCTCAGCGTCAGGGTACCACTCGGTTTAGATGTGCTATTGACAGAAAATGCATGGTGTGTTTGACTGGGAGTGTGTGTTGGGGGGGGGGGATATCAGCCATGGGTTTGATTTACACAGATGCTTTTACAGTAGAGCTCTATTGAGTCCTGCATCAATCTACGCCACAGAGCCCTCAAATGATTGATTACAGTGAGTTTGAGCAGCGCGGCAAAGCTCGGCCGGTTCAACTGTAACCCAAACCTGGATTAATGGAGCGTTTTCAGCGAGCATCTCCTATTAAACATGCATATTTTAGCAAGGTGATGCATTGTCATGTATCTGGACTCCACTGTCTGTTATCTATGAAATATCTCTGCTCAGCTACATTATTACAGCATGTGGAACAGTTATGCTGAAAAGCAGGGCCGTTTCATGGTATAAGTGCATTAAGTGGCCGCTTGAGCCCTTGAACCCTAATAAAAAGTGTCAGTCAATAAATTGGCAGAAAACCAAGTGATGATGAACATGTTAGAATGATTTTTGTTGACTTTGCTTTTTAAAAAGTCAAGAAAACAAAAAGCAAGGATGCGCACACCCTTTGAACAATGAAACTTATATAGATTTGAACATGCATTGCATACTGCAAGCATAATATAGCTTTACTTCATATTGGCACGTTTATTTATTCATTTATTAGTTAATGAGTAATTCATTTGCATATTTCTTTTTATGTTTATTCCACACATCTATAAAGAAACCAACATTTTTTTTTTTTTTTGATTATACATTTTATTATATTATTATAAATTTACATTTTATACTATTCTTTTTTTTTTATTTTGGCATAATAATAATTCATTTTTTCAGGTTTAATTGTATTTCAACCTATACATCTAAAAATGCAAAAATTACCTTTTATAGAAATACATTTCATTTTATATCTGCAAATGTACTCACACACACACACACACACACACACACACACACACACACACACATTTGGATACATCTGCAATCAATTCAATTGCAGGTTTAACTGGATTTCTTGAAAGGTGATATTTTACTTGCCCATTTATTCCATATTCATCAGGTTTGTTGCTGTATTTTCAAGTTGCTGGGTTACTGTTCCATATGTATATTGACTGTGGAGCTACCAGGAAGCATTCAAACAGCTTTAGGTAAATATTATATGTCACTTGAACAACTGATATGAAAAAATGAGTCAGCTGAGCCCTTAACATGTACAGATACACAGAAATGGTACAATTGTTTGTGCATCAGATGGAAACATAAGCAAACCCAAAGAACAAACATCACACCTCAAAGCACCATGGGACATCTTCTCAAAATGGATTGAAATTACATACACACTTAACAAGCATGTGGAGTTAATGAATATTTTCACATCACAGCCTCACTGAACATCCTGATGATACTAATTTGTGAGGAAACAATAGCACTGTATGCAACACATTTCAAAGCCTGTAATTTTGAGCTGAGATTCATATGCAATTAAAGCTGCTGTGTATATATTTTTGTCAAAAGGATTTAAAATTCAAAACGAGCCATTCATATAGATTGATTTCCACAACAATGCAGTTGAAATTTTTTGAGTGGCTCGACATGTCAACCTCTGTCTCAACCAATAATATGAATTAAAGGAATGTAAAATGTATAAAATGTAAGGCAAAGAACTTTCAAATACTGCACAAAACTGCCACAAACACAAGTCTGCCCTCTTTTCCTGTAAATCAGAAGACCCAGACCGCTAATGGAAGGTAACTCTCTGCATCTCTCTTGACAAACTGTGACAACATCTTAGAAAACCATATTTCAAACGGCATTTGTGTAACAGCGGTTCCAGAAGCAGCTTGCGGTGGATAATGGAATAGATTGGTGTGACTCGTGAAATGGAACATTACTAAGATCCACCTTATGCCACATCACTAGCTGCAATGCTTTGAAAACAAGCAGGGTTTACAGTTTAGTCACTCTGCTTAATGTTGTGCATAAGAACACCCATTAGGCATGGTAAAATACTGTAACATACAGTCTCTCGGGTTTATTAAGCTTTAAGCGAGTGTTCTGCTGAGACAAAAATATTCTCTTTTCATTACCTCGCTGTGACGAGGTACATGTGAGTCACTGGGTTCCATCTCTCTGGTCTATTCTTAGTATGAGATATAATTATAATATACAGGTTTTCCTATGGGTTCACTTAAAGTCATGATAGGCAAAACAACATGCGCATGATTTACTAAACCATGCTCTAATTAATAGGCCTATGGGAGAAAGCCATAAAATCAAATCAGAAGGGAAATTAGCAGTAAGCATTGGCTGAAATTATACATGAATCGGAAGGAGTGAAAGCATACCATAATAATTCATTATCATAAATGAAAACTATTTATTGTAATATTTTTTTTCATTCATTTCCTCAGTATTTTGTCTTGTTTTCACAAATATCTAAATATTTTTAAATCAAGATTTACTTGAGAAGCAAGATTACTTCAGATATTATGTTGTATTTTCTGAAAAGGTCAGTGACTTTACACTTAAAACAAGAAAGAAAAAAAAAAACCCTGCCAAATGAATAATCAAACAACCAAGCAAACAAACCAAGTTCAACAAGTTTTTTCTTACCCTGTCAGGAAAAAAAATCAGATCAATTTTTTTTTTTTTTTTTTTTTTTTTTTTGGGGGGGGGTTAAACTTGCTATGTGAACACACACACACAAAGTCACTGTTCATGGTCAAAAATGGCCATGAACACATTGGAAATTAATAGGAAGTGAATCTGGTACTGCACCCAAACAAAATCCAAGTTAAAGCTAATTTTTCGAGGTGTCAGCTTCAAATTTGAAACACAACTTATTTAGATTTATGGCTTTGATTTTCATGCATTTTCATGCAAGTCTGTGCTCCAAAGCATTCAATAACAGTTTATGTTGGATATTTCATTTTTAGGTCTAGACTACTATAGACTACTAGTCTGGACTCATTCTTTATGTTTACAGATGTAACGTAATGATGTAAAGACGAATGATGGCATGCTCGTATTTCCCATGAAAACCTTCTAGTACCACTTAAATTAGAAAACATTATTACAAGCTTACCGTTGTGAATCCAGCTAAGGTAAGGAGATAGTTTTGAACACTGGCTTGTTATGTACTTGCTCAAAAATTGATTTTTAATCATTTTTAATTTTTAAAAAGTTATGGACTGCAGCTTTAACTGAGGAAGCAGTTTCAACAAGGTCAAAGTCAAACATGGTTCTTTGTGTGTGTGTGTGTGTGTGTGTGTGTGTATACTGGTTTTTGTGGTTTACGGGAACAAAATTTGTTTAATGACATGGGTATGACAGAGGTATTACAATTTGACGGTGGTTTATGAGGACACTGCCTATGTCCCCGTAATTCAAAAGGCTTAAAAAACATACTAAATGGTGTTTTTTTGAAAATCTAAAAATGCTCAAAGTTTCCTGTAAGGGGTAGGTTTAGGTGTAGGGCAACAGCCCATACAGTTTGTACGGTATAAAAACCATTACGCCTGTGGAGAGTCCCCGTAAACCACAAAAACAAACGTGTGTGTGTGTGTGTGTGTAGGTTTGATTGTGACAACTTACCTCTTATAGTGTGACAACAACATATTCTTGCTACAGGGGCTTATTGTCACAAAAGGTTGTTTATGTGTAACCTGTTTTTGATAATGGTGGAAGTGGTGTGTTTTGGACCAACCAAAGCTAGTCTCATCAGCAGGACATTGAGCAGCATTTTCTAATAATCTGGAGAGCCGCTGTGTGTGACATTGAGCCTCTGTGCTCCAGGTCTTTATTTATTTCAGTCATGAGCAGAGATCTGTGCACAGCTCATGTTCTGACTCAGGTATGGAAAAGCTTCTCTCTGGTCGGAAGAAATTTCAAAATAAGTTTCCAGGGAACAGTTCAATCAATACGACCATTTGAGAAGGTTAGACTTACAGTCTTCTGACATGTCGAGAAGAAGAGGAAAGGAAAAAAAAAAAACATTTTGAATATTTAATGTTATGAAAAGATGGAGCAGAAGATGAGATTAGCAAGATTTGATCTACAGCACATATGTAATGGAGTACAATATCCTGCCGGTCAAGCAGAGAGTATTGGGATATTTTATACAATCACTTTATTTATGTATTATTTATGCATTTAAAATACAATGAATACACAGAGTCAGATCTCAACCTTCCCACATATGCACAACATTAAGTATGATTAAGTATGCTCAACAAAGCTGCATTGCCCCAAAATACAGTACACACATGTACATGTATGTATATATATATATATATATATATATTAGTACTGTCAAACGATTAAATCGTGATTAATCGCATTCAAAATAAAAGTTTTTGTTTACATAATATATGTGTGTGTACTGTGTATATTTATTATGTGTATAATACATACAAACACATTCAGTATATATTTTGAAAATATTTACATGTATTTACATGTTTATATTTATATTCAGATAATTTATATTATATATAAATATATTTAATATATAAACATAACATATTTTTCTTAAATACATACATGCATGTGTTTGTATATATACAGTGCCCTCCACTAATATTGGCACCCTTGGTAAATATGAGCAAAGGTGGCTGTGAAAATAAATCTGCATTGTTTATCCTTTTTATCTTTTATTCAAAAAATTCACAAAATTCTCATTGTGAAATAAATGCTTTCTCTAGTTCATGTTGGCCACAATTATTGGCACCCAATTATTGCAACATCCTTTTCCCAGGGTAACAGCTCTGAGCTTTCTCCTATAATGCCTGAAGAGTTTGGAGAACACCTGATAAGAGATCAGAGACCATTTTCTTCATCACTCCAGATCCTTCAGATTCACAGCTTCTTTTCTTCAGTTCACCCCACTCATTTTCTATAGGGTTCAGGTCAGAGGACAGGGACAGCCATGGTAAAAGATTCATTTTGTGCTCAGTGACCCATTTTTGTGTTTATTTTGATGTTTGTTTTGGATTGTTGTCCTGGTGGAAGATCCAAACACGGCCCATTATAAGATTTCTAACAGAGGCAGTCAGGTTTTGATTTTTTATCTGTTGGTATTTGATAGAATCCATGATGCCATGCATCTGAACAAGATGTCCAGGACCTCCAGCAGAAAAACAGGCCCACAACATTAAAGATCCAGCAGTATATTTAACCGTGGACATAGGGTATTTTTTTTTTTATCCCTGTTTGTACTAAACTCATCTGGTGGGTTTGCTGCTAAAAAGCTCTTCCTTTTTTTTTTAGTTTCACGTGACCATAGAAGCCAGTGCCATTTGAAGTTCCAGTCGTGTCTGACAACTGAATATGCTGGAGTTTGTTTTTGGATGAGCTAGGAGAATTTTTCTTGAAACCCTCCCGAACAACATGTGGTGATGTAGGGGCTGTTTGATTTTTTTTTTTTTAAGGTTTTCTGACTCCGAGACTCAACTAATCTCTACAGTTCTCCAGCTGTGATCCTTGGAGAGTCTTTAGCCACTCAAACTCTCCTCCTCACCGTGCATTAGGACGATATAGACACATGTCTTCTTCAAGGCAGATTTTTAACATTTTTAGTTGATTGGAACCTCTTAATTATTGCCCTGATGATGAAAATGGGGATTTTCAATGCTTTAACTATTTTCTTACAGCCACTTTCTAATTTGTGATGCTCAGCAATCTTGTTCTGCACATCAGAACTATATTCTTAGGTTTTACTCCTTGTGATGGATGATTAAGGGAAGCTGACATTTGTGTTCCTCATATTTATAATCCTGTGGAACAGAAGTCATGACTGGACAATTTCATGCTCCTAGTCACCCTGGTGTGCTAAAAATGTAAATATGAATGGGAATATACTTCAGAGATATTTTACTCATAAGAATTTCTAGGGGTGCCAATAATTGTGGCCAACATTCATTGGAGAAAAACATTTATTTCATCATGGGATTTTCTCCCCACTTTCAATTGTTTTACTTCAATGATAGGTTAGAATTTTGTGAATTTTTTGAGTGAAAGATCAAATGGATAAACAATGCAGATTTATTTTCACAGCCGCCTTTGCTCATATTTACCAAGGGTGCCAATATTAGTGGAGGGCACTGTACATAATAAATATACACAGTACACATACGTATATTATGTAAACAAAAACTTTTATTTTGGACGCGATTAATCGTGATTAATCGTTTGACAGTACTAATATATATCTCCTAAGTGTGAACTTCATAATTCATAATCAACCCATTTAGGGCTTAAGTACATGTTTGTATAACATTTCATAATTACTTCTATTGTCATAATTTCTATTGAAACTATTGCAGATACTCTATTACTCTCTACAGTTAATCTAGTTACTCTATGCTTATTACATTTTCAACAGCGTAAGATTACTGTACTAATTACTCTCTCTAAAAGTATTGCATTACTTACTACTAATTACTTTCTAAATCCCATAATCAACCAGGGGTGCGTTTCCCAAAAGCATCGTTAGTCAACTATGGTCGCAAGTTCCGTCGTTACCAGCATAGTTCAACGATTCGGTGTTTCCCGAAACCATAGTTCAAACGAACGTTCGCAATCAGCGTCACAAACTTACAAGGTTGGAACTACAGTTCTCGACCTGTGGTTAGAAGCATAGTTTCTTGTTAGTAAGGTATATGGGCTTAAATAAATATGCTCTTGGCCACAACCAGCAAGCTAACATGCAGTACTATCTGTATCGTCCATTCTATGTAAATATAAATGCATTTTAATTATGTATTTTTGCGCGTCCATTGTAAGCGCCGTTTTTGAAAAGTGCGCATGTGCGTAAATGCCTGCGGGAACCCCGGAGTATGACGTAAGAGGGAACCCGCGATGAATCAAACATCAAATAAAGCACTATGACAGGGAACAAAAATAGTAAATTAGTCAGTAGGTGCCATGTTCAATACAGTAGCATTTTAGAGACCTCTAATCAGTTAAATAGCATAAGTTATTCCTCCACCACACGCGTGTGACGTCATTAACAATGGCCCTATATTGTTGAACTAACGTGGTTCAAACGACGGAGATGCGACCGTGTTCGGGAAACAGTCGTGACTAGATAGTTCGTTTCCAAAACGATGCATCGTACTATGGTGGTTAATCAGAGAGTTACGTCGTTGTTCGGGAAACGCACCCCTGAACAATATATGAAACTGATCATTTAATTCTCTCAAATAAATAATACAAAACTGCATAAATTATTTTTGAACTGACCAAAGTATTTAAAGTAAAAATGTTCAATTAAAGACATACATTTTAACATTATAAATTAAATATTGATGTTAAATTCACTATTTTTATAGAATTGTTCTATATTCGGTACAGTAGCTAATCTAATTACATCAAAAGTAATTCCATTTAAATTATAGATAAAAATACAAGTAATCCCATTACTGTCACAGTCTTCCCTGTTTGACCTAGTTTTCCCTCGTGTCTGATTAGTTATCTCTCTCACCTGTCTATGGTAATTACCTCGTTAATCCTCCATCTTATTTAAACACTGTGTTTGCCCCCAGTGTTGGTCCGATCTCGTCAGTGTATGGTTTGTTTCTTTGTTTGCAATTCTGTTGATTTATTAAAGACTCTTGGAACTGTCATCGTCTTTGTCGTGCATGTGGTTTACTACCAAGTTTGTGACAGAAAATCGGACCATCCAAAGGTGGATTATAATGTGTGATTCACTGCGATAGCCCGAATAAACACAGACTTTCTTAGCTTCGCTAAGGACTTCTGCTTTCTTATGGTCATCTGCCCACTTGACGATGGAACGCTGAAGTCACTGTTCTGGATCGGGCAAATTACCATCGCCCCATTGACCTCCCAGACACCACAGGACTGAGCTGGAGGGAGGCGATCATCCGTTGTCTGGAGAGTGTGCGCCCTCAATCCAGAACACGGCACCACCGCTAATTCCTGTCAGCCCGTCAGCTCCCCCTCAGCCCTCTATCTGTGCGGTGCGATCGCCTCGGGTCTGCCAGTTTCCACCGGCATAATGGCTGGAGGATCCCTTGTCTCTGCCTCTGGCCTCTGAGTCCCAGACTCCGCATCGGCCCCGTCGACCCAGAGGCTCCGCCATGGCTCCTAGCTCCCTCCTCTCCCCCATGGCCAGTCAGTCCACCAGCTATGCTGGGCTCCCTCGTCCCTCCGGCTCCGCGTTGGTTAGTCGTGGACCATCCGACGCTTTGGGACTACACTCCTCCAGCTTTGCCTCATCCCTCTGTCCCTCTGGCTCTGTCAGGCTCCTCCTTTTCTCCAGCTCCACCTTGGTCCTCTGTCGCTCCAGATCCCAGCCTGCGCCTCGGTCGCCTGAGCCATCTGCTCTGCCTTGGCCCTCTGGATCCTCTCCATCGCCCTGGCTCATCGGCTCTCTGTCTCTGCTCCAGGCTCCTCCTCCACCTGCTCCACCACCATCGGTCGGCCCCCTGAAGTCGTCACGCCATTCCTCCACCACGGCTCCTCCATCCATCAGCTCCACCGTGGGCCGTCTCCGGAGCGTCTCCCATCTCCTCCTGCTCCAGGCTCCTCCCTGGCTCCTTCTTCCTTCCGTTCCTCTCTGGCTCCTCCCTCCGTCATCACCACCCTGGACTCTGTTTGTTGTCCTCCTCCCAGTCATCCGGCCACCTCTTGAACTTCCTTCTGCCTGTTTGTGCTAGCCTTTCATCATCCCTCCGCCGTCTCCTGTCCCTTCCTTCTCCATGGCACGAGGTTGTGCCTTCCAAGGGGGGCGAACTGTCACAGTCTTGTCTTAGTCTTAGTCTTACCTGTTTGACCTAGTCTTCCCTAGTGTCTGATTAGTTTGTGACAATTATTTATGGTAACATTTTATTTTACGGTTACATCTATTAGTTGCTTATTAGCATGCATATTACTAGAATAGTAGCCATGTATTAGTGCTAATTAAGCACATATTAATGCCTTATCCTACATGACCTTATTCTACATCCCTAATCCTACCCAATACCTAAACGTAACAACTACCTAACTAACTATTAATACGCAGCAAATTAAGAATTTATTGAGGGAAAAGTTGTAGTTAATAGTTAACAAGTGTTACCTATTCTAAAGTGTGACCTTATTTATTATTTAATTACTTTACTTTTCCAAGTGAAAGGTGATTAAATCACAGTAATTAATTACTAGTAGTAATGCATTACATCCAGCACTGATGTCATGTATTTATTTGTAATTACACATTTGTAATGATGAAGTTGCAATTTAGTACCTTTAAAATATATTAATTTTAAATAATTTTAAAATATATTAATTTTAAATGTAATATCGAGTAACACCTTAAATTAAAATAATCAAGTACTTGTGCTTTAGTATGTCAGTCAACACAGACAAAACATTAATAAAACAATTTTAAAACAGATTTCAAATTTTACAGATTAAAAATGTACTTTAAAGTACAACTTTTAATTTTACATTATTACAAAGTGTCAGCCAAGCAACTGCCATTGAGATGAACGAGAATGCTACCGCAAAGCTTTCTCCAGGTGTTACAGACTTCCTCAGTGACAAGAGTCAGCACAGTCCTGTGCTCTCATGCAGCTGCTGAAGGCGAAGCGCCGTGCTCGAGGTGTATAATTGTGAGCGGCTCCATCGGGGGTGGCCATTAGTCAGGAATAGAACCACAGGTGGAATACCAACAACCGTTGTGATGACAACCTCACGAAGGACGGATCACCACGGTAACCGAAGAAAATACATGAAGCGTCTGAGATGAGATGAGATAATGTGGGCAATATTGAAATGTGATGTGAAGCCTGATTGTTTACATTAGGCACAGAGAGGAAAACAAAAACAATTTAAGCGATAAATAGACATAAATGAGTGAGGCGGTACGCAGTTTGAGCACCGAGCTGTGTGAAACAGTTGGCGACTGGGGGGGAGTGCTAATATGAGCATTTAAAAGAACTTATTAGGAAAACTCAACAGCCATAAATCTGAAAGTTAGAACATGTTTAGATCTGTTTTATTCAATGCTTGTTTAAATTTAAAGGCAAAACTTGAATCACCCTCTATATATTGTTGTTTCAAAACAGTTCTAGCAAGCTACTCATAAGCAAATTTAAATGAATTCAGATACAGTCAAGATACTCATTTGAAAATATAGCTAGCTACACAAGTTAGTAACAAAAAGTAACTACATTGAAGCTATTAAAAAGAGGTTTAATTAATTTAATGAATGCACAGCATGATTTTTGTTGGTCACACCACATGACTTTGTTTTTTTGTTTGTTTTTTTGAAGTATTAACAAGAATTGAAGGAAATTCTAGGAAATTTAAGAAATAACAGGAAAAAAAATCTTCTAATAGAAGATTGTGATTTTTATTTGTTTTTGTTTTTTAATTATTTATTTACCAGATTTTTTCTTCATTATGAAATCAGGACCCTCAAAAAATATCAATATGCATTTTAATATAGAAACTAAAACATGCCTATTGCATTTTAATGTAATAATGATTAAATTAATAAATGAACAAAAGAAGCATCACTGACCTAAAAAAACAATGTTAAACAGAATCTATTATTTATTTATTTGTTTGTTTATGTAACATTATTGCAATAAATACTATAGGCCTACATTATTTTGTATATCACTACAAAAACAGAGGTAAATAGGTTCAATCACATGGTGGTTCACTAAAGTGAATCTGACTTCCCAAATCTCCACATGAGAAACAGTGGACATTGTAGATTATATATTGTGTTATACTGTACGGTATTGCCTCACTCACTTTTAAACTTGCTCTAAACCTGAACGTGCAGTATAATGATAAATAAATAAATTAATAAATAAATAAATTTTGCTAAATCAGGTGAACTCCAGTTTGGTCAGGTTAAGAGATCATCCTGACAACCTTAAAACAACGAAGACCAGCAAGACACATGTGCCCCACCACCACCACCCCCGCCCCGTGGAACGGAAATACAAAGAGATTTAATTAAATATTCTGAAGATAGCATGTTTTTATCTAAATCTGTCAGCTTAAAGTTGTTCAGACATCTCTTCCTATCACACTCATCTCTCACTGTGTCACATGGCTGCGAGAAAATGAGATAGACTCCCCTGTGTCCGCCAAGTTTTATAAGGTTATAAAAATGACAGACACCAAGTGGTGCTTTTGCTGAGGCCAAAAACATCATGCCATACATTACAAACCCAGCACCTGAGGGATGAAGTCTAAGGCCAGAATCATACCCTAAACAACCATGCCTAATAATAGACAGTCCCATTAGACAAACTCAGTGCATGCAAACAAACTTTAGTAGGCGACTCAAGGGGGTGATAGACTTGCCTTCACACATGAGCCATTAAACTGTTTCTCTATATTCTATTTCTCTATTATATCTTGTATTATATATCTAAACATATCAGCTGAAGTTCACCTGAAAGAGAAAATGGATTGTAAAAGAAGATTATTGTGCCATAGCACCCCTGGTGGCATGGATATCACACTACCACACATCCAAGGAATAATAATGAAATGTCTTGATATTCTGTCTCAGTGATTCATTATCTCTCAGGATTATAAACTTTTTATAAATAGTTGATTTTTTTTTTTTTCAGTTGGATCTGTACTGTATGTGTTGACTACTATACTAAAGCACATGATATACTTTTATTTGTGTTATTATACAGAAATTAAATATATCTTAAATGTACTAAATTGCATCATTACAAATGTGTAATTACAAAAATATTTAGATACATGACATAGAAATTTCCACAAAAAAATGACAGTAAAGTATATTTTAGTTATGCCTGTCAGTACATTGGCAGACGATATGTAATTATGAAATAACATATAAAAATGAACTTAAATCCTCCTTACATTGGTTCGAAAAAGCACTCTAAGTTTCAGCTAACTGAATTAGCTAACTAATTATAAATTAAATTATAATGCATTTTCATATAATTGCAATTAGCATGCAATTGCATTAGCAAAACAATCAGCTCGCACTTAAGTATATTCGCTTAGAGCATATAATTTATTATTAGACTATTCTTTTTTAAAACTATCCTGAAGTATACTGTACTTCTTTTTCATAAGGTGCAGTCAAACCGAATGATACAAATGACTCAGGCCTGCTTTACTAAAGCAACAGAATGAAAACAAGACAAAAACACTGGGCAAACACAGTTAATAATGATGAACAATTGCTGATTCTTTCCAAAATTACTTTTAATAACTATGGAAAGCATGACATTTTCTGCAGCTGGACAAAAGCTGAATGAGGCAGCTGTCCAGCTGAAAACACTGTAATTATTTGTCACAACGTGACGCAAGTCTTTTATATGACTGAGAGCAGGGGCATACGCAAGTAATCACACAACCTTGTTACTCCAATTAAAACATCACTTTCACTAGTAATGGTTTCTGAGTTGCCTATGATAAGGCAGACAGAAAAAAAAGCAAAATTATTAATGAAATATTAAAAAGCACTTGAGAATTTTATGTAAGTATTATGACAAAAGAAATGAAAGGAAAATAAGAATGAAATTGTGGATTTTCATATAATGTGCTCTGTGGGTTTCTCACAGGCTCCACGCGGGCTGCCAGGTACCCTGGAGAACCTTGTTGAAGACTACTGTTTTATTTGTCCTCCTGTTCTTGCTTCATTTTAGAAAGCTTATAGTCAGTGGACAAGCCTATATCCCTATACTTGTATACAGCGTTCAGCCTGTGGCCCGATGCCTGTGCTCAACAGGGAATGATGTGCAGTGGTTAAATTCTTAGGCCTGGTACCTGAAGTTTGGCTTGTTTAATACCTGAAGGGGTGGGCAGTATGACCAAAACCTTATATAGTTAATTTCACAGCACAGTAATGTTATGAATCATAGTTATTTTTGCTTGAAATTTAACAGCAAAATGTTGAAAAATGGAAGTGTCTCTAGGGTTGGATTTACTTACAACTTGCGCCAGCGCAACCTCTTTATGCATTAAAAAACTATACTGTCAGGATTTACTAAAGACATTCAGTGAAAAATAAACAATGAAAAGGTGTAGAGCGAGTTATTTTGTGGCTGACCTTACTGCTTATGCCTCTGTTAGAGTTTCTTTTTTCTGACACAAAATTTATGGGAGGAGAGTATTTAAATAAATCATGCAAGGTGATTTACTAAGGTGGACGGTACTGAATTTACTAGTATTTGCGCCATTATTTACCACCAAAAAAGCATGAATAGTTCAGCCATGAAACTCGACTTGTGTTCTAATTGGTTCACTCAGTTTAATGATCCCAGCCAATCAGATTCACATACTCATTACTGTTTTCCTATATAACCGGGATGTATTCAATGAATGCTATGTCTCTGCATCATGCATGTCCTCATTTTAGCCCACTGCCTCCCCAGCACCACCTGCCTAGATCTGCTACAGGGATCCTTCTCTCTCTAGCGCCAGCAGCATGCTTCCTTTTAATTTTATGATCCGAGCATTTAGCAGAAGCGGTAACACTTTAGTACAGGGACCAGTTCTCACTATTAACTAGTTGCTTAATAGCATGCCTATTATTAACATATTGGCTGTTTATTAGCACTTATAAAGCACATATTCTGCATGACCATACTCTACATCTCTAATCCTACCCAGTACCTAAACTTAACAACTACCTTACTAACTATTATTAAGCAGCAAATTAGGGGTTTATTGTGGCAAAAGTCGTAGTTAGTGGTTTGTTAAAATAGTGAGAACTGGACCTTAAAATAAAGTGTGGCTGCAGAGGCAAGTCTACTTGCTCTGCAGCAGCAGTGTAGTAGATCTAGTCCTCCAAGACCAAAGATTTTACAGTCTCTCTAGAGAGTTGGCATGACTAAAATGTCTTAACCTCATTTGTGCCTGTGTAGTTAGTAGATGACCTGCCCCTGGTTATCATGGGTTCTGCTTGTTTGCTACCTATACGGTAATTTTGGTAGATTTGGTAGATATTTGGTAGATACGCTGCTCTTGGTAGATTGTAGAAAAGAACTGTGTTCTTTAATTTGCACATTGTGAGTAGATCACCTGCAGAGCTTACCACTCCCATCGATGCTTTTATAGGATTGCGGTCTCTTTTTAATTTGCCCTGTTTATTGTCCTGGCCCTAAATTTACTTACTGACTTGGACTGCTTATTTACTTGCTTAATTAAATATTTGGCAGAAACAACAAATGATCCAGACAACAAATGATTTATACGTTTGGCATCTGTGGCATCTTAATAAGATAATTAAAAACTTTTTTAAAAATGTGAATTATTAAAAACCACACCCTCGAAATAGTAAACCATACGTATTTTACTGGATGAGCCATGTTTGAATTCATTGTAAAATAGCCAATAATTTACACATCTGTTGAATTCTAGTTGCAATGTTGCTATGCAACTGTAAACAGTGAACACATGCAGCATTGTGTAACATTACAAAAGTAAATCAAACTTGATCAAGGCACTCAATTTTAGTTTGAGGATAATAATAAAAGTGCACTTTAGATGAAAGCATGTACTACCAATACACTCTCAATGGGCCTCATTCATGAAACACGAGCAGAACAAATTTTTGCGTAAATCGTTCGTAAAGCCGTTCCGTAAACTTTCGAATTCATGAAAAATTTCATATTTACAAAATGTTAGTTGGTACGAAAGAAATGTACACCTGCTCCCTACCAGGTGTAAATGGTGCGTAAAACGTTCTTTTTGGCAAACACTGAATTTTGATGCACTGCCATAATAATTACAAGTTCATTTGCCCTTGCCCTCTTTTTGAAGGTTTTTTTTTTTTTTGTAGCTGAGTTGATAACTGCAAAATGCAGATCTCGTCACTGTCACTGTTTACCCAGCCGCAAACAGAGGAGGAGTGGAACAAATACCGACCAGCCATCGTATTTGTACAACGACTGCCTACAACAATGGAGAAGTGGATATTACTGGTTACTGCTTTTTTATATTTAGTACAATTCATAAAAATGAGATACTAGTAATACGTTGCCACCATGGATATTCCAAATCATAGCAACCAAAGTGTCTCAGCTGGAAAAACGCTGTGCCGCCAAAATGTTTTCAAGTGCCACCAGCTAGTCGTTTTAAGAAGAGCGCTTGACATTTTTTCAGCTGGCTAAAAACTCTTTGGTGGACACACGTTGTTGAATATTTATTGTTAGGCATATGGCCTATTAGTCTTTTTTTTTTGCATTTATGCAATATACTGGAGCCAAACCTGAGAAAGTAGACCAGAATATTCCAATGCATTCCTGGACACGCAATTTGCGTAGCTGTAATTCATAGGCGGGGATTATGCTAATTGTGAGTGAGCATGCATGAGCGCACTATTCATGAATGACTGGAATTCATTAACATACACATGTTTAACAATCAGACGTTTACGAAGTGTTTGTGAATCCGGAGGAGAGTTTTCGGGAAGGTCTGTTTTACGCGCAAATTACTCCGAAATTACTCACGTATTTACGCAAGTTTCATAAATGTGGCCCTTTGCAATTAGTAACTATTTTACACTTTGGTAAATTGGTGGCAAATTCAAATGAATTTGAATGTATCAAACTTATTTATATGTTTTTGTACGATCTGCTTACGCCCCAACTGATTGTTAGGTTTTGTTTTTTTCCTAAAAAAATCGTATGTTTCGTACAACTCAAATTCACTACAAATTCACACTGATTTGCTAAAAATTCACCAAAACATAAAATAGGTACATTTTCTCATGAGATTATGTTTGCCAAGCAACATGCAAACAATCAGTGTTTACAATGGATACTTGCCGCATACCATGACATGTAAAAACTAATCTAATTAAAGTGTACTTTGGATGAAAGTGTGTACTACCAACATACTTTCATGGCAACTATTTTATTTTTTGGTGAAATGGTGGCAAATATACAGCATATGAATATGTACATTTGTGCATCTAATTTGTAAGTGTCTGTACAATCTGTTTACATCTTTACTGCTTGTTTTTTTCCCCCAAATATGTTTCTGTGTGACTCAAATCATACAATTTCATACAAATTCCCCAATGATTCACAAAAAAGACTGGGTTGGTACTGCTCTGTCACTAATTACCCACTCAATAGTCTTCATTATGAAATATGGACTCCAGCCCAATATGAAACCAGCTGCTTCAGGTTATTAGTGTGAAACACCCTCTACCATTGGCCTGAATCCAGTTGCACTTCTGTGAAATCTCACTGACAATCTGCAGTGCAATTAGCCTGGATTTCTTCAAGCTCTGTTCAGAGGTGTTTAACCCAGGCAGCGTCTCAATGTACCTAGTATTCAGACGAGCAGGATTCACTGAAACTGAACCACTCTCAGGCTGCCAGAAAGGCGCTCAGCCTTCATGTAAAATTTAACATGATTCATGGCGGTTTGAGCTGAAGAAATCACGGCCTCTCTCAGCTTCTTGGAGACTCTGGGCTATTGTCCTTCTGAAAAGCTCTCGGCTTTAAGCC